>JANHZU010004529.1:289044-304180 GCA_032468055.1 Acrochordus granulatus
TGAAACCAGCGGGTGGGATTTATCCTTTCTTCTCGAGCCTCAGTTTTGCTCCAAATGTTCGTGTCCACCTTCACAAGTCTCGGAGGAAATGCGCCCAGAGGGCCTTTTCTGCGCTCCAGAAAAAGGGTTTAATTTTGAAATAAGAAAGAATTGCAGACTTCAATGGAGGGGGAGGAACCTTTCCGTTTCTCCAGACACCAAAAGGCCCCCACTCGCGGTTTGGCAAGAGCGCGTAAGGAGAAGGTCGTCTCCGGTTGCTGAACTGCTGTCGTGCTTTTTCCCTCCTGCCCTGGTATCCCCCTACACACACACACCCCGCTAGATACACAGCAGGAGGGCTGTGGCCCGGAAGGCGATTGCGCGCAGGGCCTGGGACGGGCAGGAGGAGAAGAAGCGGGTCTAGGCTTTCAAAGCGCTCTTCCGAGCCTCCGCTCCGCTTGCTTTGGCCCAGGGGCATCGGAGAGCGCGAGAGACCGCGGCGCGGGCCGACCAAGTCCCGCCGGGTCAGAGGGTGGGCCAGCCGGCCGGCCAAGTAACCTCCTTCTTGCCTCTCCCGCAGGCCGGGATCCACTGGGCGCCTTCGGGCCGCGCCCACCGTCCAAAAAACGGCGCAAATCGCGCACGGCCTTCACCAACCACCAGATCTATGAGTTGGAGAAACGCTTCCTCTACCAGAAGTACCTGTCTCCTGCCGACCGAGATCACATCGCGGCGCAGCTTGGCCTGAGCAATGCGCAAGTGATCACCTGGTTCCAGAACCGCCGCGCCAAACTGAAGCGAGACCTGGAGGAGATGAAGGCCGACGTGGAGTCGCTCAAGAAGTTGCCCCCCGCCGCTCTGGAGAAGCTGGCCAGCATGCCCGAGCTGGAACCCCCGGGCGCCCCCGGACCTGTCCGAGCCCGTGGGAGCCACCTCTCCGGCCCGGCGCCCCCGCCCTCGCCCTCGCCCGGCGCCTCACGCCATACCACGGACGCTTTCTCCGACGGCGAGGAAGAGGAGGAGGAGGAAGAGATCGACGTGGGAGACTGAGGGCCGGTGAGGGGGGCTCTTCTTGCTCTCCAGGTCCGACACGGGAGGGGGGATTGCTCCCTCCGGCTGCCACTTCCCCCCTTCCTGCCTCTGGATAGCAAGGTCGCTCGAGGAGGAGAGCAAGACAGGGATTCAGGACGTTCCTGTCGCCCCTGCCTCCTCCGGACAGGACGAATCTCTCCCGGCTTCCGCAGCCTGTTCTCCCCCTCTCTCGCCATGCACTGCACCTTAAGTGCTCCTCCCGTTTCTGATCCACAACCCCGCATGTGCTGGACGATTACCAGGACTCCCTCCCTGACACCTTTTTTCACTGGAAGGGAAGTTTGGGTGCAATTTTTAAAAGTTTAATTTTATTATTGTCGTCGTCATTATTTTTCTAGCACCCCATTGTCCCATGACCTCAGCTGTTTTGTGTCTGTGAGTTCATGTCCTTCCTCGGGTGAGATGCCACTGGGGCAATTGTGGAGCAGGAGAATGGGGTGACAAGGAGCAGATGGCAGGCGAGCTGGAATAGACGTGTGAGCAAAGGAGCTGGCCCTCAAGTGATCCCAGGCCAGTATTGTTGGGCCTGCAGCCCAGCCTGCCGAGCCTGCAAGGATGGGGTGGTGGTTCTCACCAATGGCAACTTGGCCTTCCGCCCTTCTGTCGCTACCCCATTTCTCGGTCACCCGTGCTTGTACATATTTGGAATAAAAGGACACACTTGATGCCAGACCCGCCTTCAACATTTCTGTGCCTACAAGGGAGAACTGGGAGCCGGGAGGGAGGAAGGAAACTTGGACCTAAAGACTGGTTAATGTTGGGGCACTGCCAGAGGTGATATAGCAGAGGCCAGAACCATGCTGCTGGTGAGTCGCTGAGGGGACTGGTGCCTGTCCCTTTTCTCCTTTTGGCAGGTCGGCAGAGGATGGGTCTGGGACGTGCAACCCCCCTTGCTCATCTAGTTCAGGTCATTAGGTTCAAAGCCTCGAAGAAAAGACCTTGGTGGCCTTCACCGTCTCAGTGGAGGGCCTGGAATCCCTGGCTGGGAGCTTATGGGCAGAAAGCTGAATTGTTACTGTAAAAGAGCTGGCCCAAACCGAAGTATCCTCTCATGGGAATCTTTCTGGACAGTCCAAACAACCGAGGGAGGCCTCCCTAATGAAGACAAACAGAGCCGAGCCAAGGCCCCGCCAGAAGCTGGGCAGGCAGGGTTCCTCTCCAGCTCCTCCTTGTTGGGCCTTCACTCAGAACAATTCAATTAGGCACCGGGAGCCCGCTCTGCCATCTGCTCCACAGGCAAAGAGTAGCAATGCTGTCCCACCAAAGAGCAAGACCCGAATAGCTGACAGTTTCCTAAGGACTCTCTTGAGCAGATGGAGTTCGTTGAAGAGATGCTCACCGACCTGAGGTGGCCCAAAAGGGGAACCAGGCAACTTCTGCCCCAGAAAGTGCAAGGGGTGGTGGCACTCCTGCTCAGACAATGGCAAGCCCCAAAGGCCTGCAGGTCTGACCACATGGCTGCATCCATGGCTGAGTCACCAGGAACACCGCGGGGCTTGGGGGGGCACAGCACTTGTCAGAGAGACTGGATGGAAGGAGGCTTTCAGCCAGTCAGGACTAGAATCATGGCTTGCAGAATGGCTGTCTTGGAAGGGGCTCTCCTTTCCGGGACCCTCCAGCATCAGCAATTGAAGAGTGAAGTGGGTGCTTTGAGAAGCTGCAGTGAGAGAGAGGGGCGCTTTCTCACAGAGAAGGATTAGTGGTGAGGGGGGGATTGGGTGCAGGTGAAGAGAACTGTCTGGAGAGGAGATGTTCAGGCCTCCTGGGCTGGAGGAATGCCAGAGCTGGCCAGAGAATAAGAACTAGAAATCACTCACAGGAGGCTCCTTGGCTGTCTACAGCTGCCTTCCCAAACTGGGAGGCACAGCAGCATGGCAAATGCCCTGGTCAAAAGCAGCAAGGGCATTTCCGAGCAACTTTCTGCCAGGAGGAGAGGGGCAAGCCCTGTGGAGGGCAGCTTCTAAAGGCTAGCACTTCCCCAAGAAATACTCCAACATTTGCAGGAGCCCAACCAGCTGGGCAGAGCACTTCTCCCCAGGAGAAGGTAGTTGGTCATCTTGGGAGTAGCGAGACTGCAGTGGAACAAAGTACAGCCCAAGAGCAAGAGGATGGGTAAGAGCAATGGAGCAGGAGCTCCCCTCATCTGGAAGGCCTGCCAATCCTGTGTCCAGCCAATGGCTCAGTTCGCCTGCTGAGATGATCCACCCTTGCCAATGGATTACAAGGCAGACAGTCAAAATCGTTAGCTTTCTCAGTCTAGATCACAAAAATATGGAAATTCACAATGCTGAATATCCTAAATAATTTTAAAGATATGATCAGGGGAACTGCCCAATTTCTCTCCCTAGAACTGCTGGGAGAGAAGCCACACAAGCCAGTGACAAAGAAAGCCAGGGCTAGACATAGGTGTTATCTCAAGGCAGACTGTCTAGCCCTTCCTCTACATTCAGATGACAGGGTGCCTGGGGATAGGGCATTAGGAGCCCCAGCAGCCCCAGTGCCTCAGCAGGAGCATCCTGCCAACAGACTTCTTCTGGAGGCTGACCTCAAGAGCTGCACAGTGTTGGGCCCCTGGAATAGGGTCAGTGATTGAATCAGGCTTGGTATGCTTATGGCTGTCCCAGAAGAAGCAAGGGTGAGCAGAGCACCAGGGAGAGGCCAACGGCCAAAGCCCACAGGAGCATAGCAGAGCAAGAGGGAAGAGTGCTGGGGGAACCTCTAGGCACCTCTCTTACACACTTTGTTGCATAGTAGCTTCGCCATTAGAAGAAAGGAAATATTCTTCCTTGCAGTCTCCCTGAAGGTAAGCAGGGTTCATTTGACAGTAATGAGAATTTGGTGTGCATCTACACACAGATATTGGCCCAAATGCCCTTCCTTCCCCCCAAGGAGTCAGCAGGGCCCTCTGGACCTGAGTTAGGATGCAAAAAGCCGGCAGGGCAGATATCTGGCTTGTGGAGTTGCTGGAATGCACATGGTGAGACAGCATCGGGTCCTTGGGCAGCTCAGGAACCCTCTGAATCTCACCTTTCCTCCAAGTGGGTTGGCCTAAGAGCCTGGCAACAGGCTCACAACATCCCATCATTTTCTTATTCCTCTCTGAATGGGCCAAACATCCTAAAATATCATGGATGTATTTGATTTCTCCCCCTTTTCCTCTGGCAAGTCCTTAGCTGGCTAACAAATGTAACAAGCAAAAGCAGGACAAAAAAGCTTAAACTAAGATTTAGAATTGGCCCAAATCTTTCTGCAATGAGAAGCAAAGATATCTTTTCAGTGTCTCTGAGGACAGAATTAGTGGGGCTGAGTGTTCCCTAACCTGGATGATACGTAGAGCCAGAAATATGGGCCTCTGAGCCTAGACATCTATGGAAGAGCCTCTCTTCTTGATTTGGACCCTTTAAGCAGTGAGGCCTTAAGTCATGAGGGGAGGACTTTAAAGTCTGGGACCAACCCCTTCCATAGTGCCCAATATGCAATTGGAAACTGTGGCCAAAGCAGGTCTTGTGCCACTTGCAACTTCTGGTTGGCAATATCAACTGGATACTAAGAGTGGATGATCACTGCTGAATCAGATTGGCTTAAGAAGGGTTGCGGCTAGCACATTAGGTGGGCAAAATATTCCTGTTCTCAGCTGCTGATCAGAGCGACTCCTGTGAATTGTTGTTGTTCAGTTGCTCAGTCATGTCTGATTCTTTGTGACCCCATGGAAACCTGTCCTTCATTGCCTCCCGGACTCCGCCCAAACCCATGCCCATTGCGTCGACAGTGCTATCCAACCATCTCATCCTCTGCTGTTCTCTCCTCCTTTGCCTTCAATCCTTCCCAGCATCACATTCTTCTTCAATGAATCCTCTCTTTGCATTAGGTGACCAAAGTATTTGAGCTTCAGCTTCAGTATCTGTCCTTCCAATAAACGGTCAGGTTGATTTCCTTTAGGATTGACAAGTTTGATCTCCTTGCAGTCCAAGAGACTCTCAAGAGTTTTCTCCACTTGCCCAAATTCCAAACCTTTATTTCAGGGAGGAGTCTGCCCTACCTGGGCAAGCTTTAAGCCCCAATTGCTGGTAGCATCTCTGGAATTAATTCCACCTTTTTCTCTGCATCCCCAACTGGAACGCAAAGGAATTAACTCTTTCTCTGGAGTTGGATGGGAGCCAAGAGAAGAACTCCCCCCTCATCCAAATTTTGGAAACATCTCCCAGAAAGATACAGGTAGTGAAGAGCATTGGAACCAGATACATCCTGTGGGACACAATCAGTCTTGGACTCAATCTCACCAGTCCACGTCCAGCTCAAGAGACTTTCCTCAGGTAAGGTCTTTGGCAGGCCTTGAAGAATGTCTCATTGAGGTGGAATAAACAGTACACAGAAGGTATTGTCCTGGTTGATGTGATAGAAGATAGCATTTTGAGGACCTTGATTGGCTGAAGCACACCGATTGTTCTACCCTACCTCCTCAAAAAGAGGCCCCCCCTGAAGATCTGGCAGTGATGGATCAAGCTTGGTCTGGTCACATGACTGATACTAATAGTTTTATATCAGTTTAAGCAGGTGGTTCCCCCAGTGAAACATCACCTTGGCAGGGTTGTGGGGCTGTGTGCTCTGAAGAAATGAGAGCTATGCCAGAGGTTCAAGCATATTGGCAGATTTCATCAGAGGAGCCAGACAAAGAGTGTCTCCTTCCCATAAAAAATATGGTGAGACCTAATTCACATACTGACTCCGTCATTGCCCCAGTCAACAAGGACCACACTAGATGTTGGAGTTCCTGGACATCTGGTGAAAAATGTGCAACATAACTCTAGAGAAGGAAATGGCAAACCACTCCAGTATCCTTGCCAAGGAAACCCTATGGACAATAGCAAAAAGCTAAAAGATATGCCAGAAGATGAGCCACTCAGGTCAGAAGTGTTCAACATGTGACTGGAGGAGAGCGGAGGGCAATTTCAAGTAGCTCTAGAAAGAATGAAATGGCTGGGCCAAAGCTGAAAGGGTGCTCAGTTTCGGAAGGTGAAAGAAAACTCCTGGCTGTAAAGAACACTATTTCATAGGAACCTGGAATGTGAGATCCATGAATCAAGGTGAGCTGGGTATGGTCAAACATGAGATGGCAAGATTGAACATTGACCTCTTGGGAATCAGTGAACTAAAATGGACAGGAATGGGTGAATTTAATTCAGATGATCACTCCATCAACTACTGTGGACAAGAATCCCTGAGAAGAAATGGAGTAGCCATCATAGTCAATATAAGAGTGAGAAAAGCAGTACTGGGATACAATCTCCAGAACGACAGAATGATCTTGGTTCGAATCCAAGGCAAATCTTTCAACATCACAGTAATCCAAGTCTATGCCCTAACCACAGATGACAAAGAGGCTGTGGTTAACCAGTTCTATGAAGACATACAACAACTTCTACAACTTACACCAAAAAAAGATGTCCTTTTCATCATAGGGGATTGGAATGCTAAAGTAAGAAGCCAAAAGATAACTACAATAACAGGTAAGTTTGGCCTTGAAGTACAAAATGAAGCAGGGCAAAGGCTAACAGAATTTTGTCAAGAGAACAAGCTGGTCATAAAAAATACACTTTTCCAACAACCCAAGAGGTGACTCTACACATGGACATCACCAGATGGTCAACACCAAAATCAGATTTATTATATTCTTTGCAGCCAAAGATGGAGAAGCTCTATACAGTCAGTGAAAACAAGATCTGGAGATGACTGTGGCTCAGATCACGAGCTTCTTATTCTTATTGCAAAATTCAGGTTAAATTGAACAAAGTAGAGAAATCTGAAATCTGCGATCCTGTGGAAGACAGCAAGCCAAGCCTCTCTGTCCTCCATGGTTTTCTGCAGTCTGCCCAAAACCATACCCACCACCTTGATAATGCTATCTAACCTTTTGCCTTCAGTCTTTCCCAGCATCATGGTCTTTTCCAGTGAGTCCTCTCTTCACATTATGTGGCCAAAGTATTTCAGTGTCAGCTTCAGAATCTGTCCTTCCAATGAACAGTCAGGGTGATTTCCTATAGGATTGACTGGTCTGATCTCTTTGCAGTCCAAGGGAGTCTCAAGAGTCTTCTTCAGCACATTTCAGAGGCATCAATTCTTCAACACTCAGCCTTCCTTATGGTCCAACTCTCACAGCCATACATTACTACTGAGGAAACCATAGTTTTGACTCTATGGACCTTTGTCGGCAAGGTGATGTCTCTACTTTTTAATAGGCTGTCCATGTTCCCAAAGCCTTTTTCTCAAGGAGCAAGCATCCTTTAATTACATGCCTGTAGTCACCATCTGCAGTGATTGTGAAGCCCAAGAAAATAAAATATGTCACTGCTTCCATTTCTTCCCCTTCTATTTACCAGGAAGTGATGGGAGCAGAAGTCAGGATCTTAGTTTTTTTAATCCTGCATTTCAAGCCAGCTTTTGCACTCTCCTCTTTCACCCTCATCAAGACACTCTGTAGTTCCTCTTCACTTTCTTCCATGAGAATGGTATCATCTGAATATCTGAGACTGTTGCTATTTCACCTGGCAATCTTAATTCTGGTTTATGATTCAT
This sequence comes from Acrochordus granulatus, assembly GCA_032468055.1. Lineage (NCBI taxonomy): Eukaryota > Metazoa > Chordata > Lepidosauria > Squamata > Acrochordidae > Acrochordus > Acrochordus granulatus. Next base: position 296,689 of record JANHZU010004529.1, read on the forward strand.
CCAACCTGGCATTTTGCATGATGTACTGTGCATATAAGTTAAATAAGCAGGTGATAATATACAGCCTTGTCATACTCCTTTCCAATTTTGAACAAATCCATTGTTCCATGTCCGGTTCTAACTGTTGCTTCTTGACTGCATACAGGTTTCTCAGAAGACAGATAGGGTGATCTCATACTCCCATCTCTTTAAGAATTTGCCATAGCACCACTATATAATTTGAGCGCCCGTTACTTGGCCCAGCTCCTTCCAACCTAACAGTTCAAAAGCATGTAAAAATGCAAGTAAATAAATAGATACCACCTTTGGTGGGAAAGATAACAGTGTTCCATGTACCTTGGTGTATAGTCATGCTGGTCACATGACCATGGAAGCATCTTTGGACAAATGCTGGCTCCCTCAGCTATGAACTGGAGATGAGCACTGTTCCCTAGACAGTGAATTGGAGATGAGCACTGTCTCCTACTGGCAGGGGAAACCTTTACCTTTTTTAAAAAGTAACAAGAAATACCTTACCCAACCAATAAAAAAAAAATCACAATATATGGCATCCTAATACCTAATCTGTGTGATTCAGTAATACAAAAGATAATTTCATTTGCAAATTAATACATAATAATTTCAAATAATCTGAGATTTCAAACAGGTTAATATTATAATAGATATTTTTGTAGGCTGATGAGAAAAGTTTAAATTAATTGAAATTCATTACTGGCCGCAAAGTTTGTTGTTCTGTTATCAATGCATAGATTTATCATCTGAAATTATACAGAGATAATAATCACAATTAAGCAATTAAAATTTGAATTGTAAATTACTTTAAATAATCCTGGGGGATTATGCAGACATCTGCTTCTGTTTTAATATTGAGTGGAGCAGGAGTCAATATCACAAACTGGGGTTCAAAATTGATTTTAGGTGATTTCACAATTCCAGATAAAGGGATTGTTCTATAAACAGGTATCTCAACACCCAAAAATATAGGCAGCTGAGCGGTGTACATTCCAGGCCAATCTGAAAAAAAAAGGCAATATATTCATTCCTTTATAGAACAGATCAAATTAGAGTTATAATAGATATACATTACCAAATCAAACCAAAGGACATAATATAGGACTGGAATTTCTGCATTTTCACCATTTTTTCCCCAAAAACAATTAAAACTTAATAATGTATTGCTATGAATGTGTTAGTGATTAATTGATGCATCAGCGTATTAAATCCAATAACTAAACTGGCTTTTGGTCTTCCAAATCTATCCATCCTACATAATAAACATAGTAGCCTTTTTTTACAGCAGCAGCATTTTTGTGCAGAACACAAAGAACAGTTCCTCTAGTTATGGGACTGATAGAGATATGATGATTCTTAGGAGAAAACCTAAGTTACAAGCAATGAACCCTATTTGGTCAATATCACCTAAGCAGTATTTCTGCTATTCTTTAACATACCTTTGACCTTCTCTCTTTACTAAATCAGATTATTAATCTATCTATACAGATTTTTAAGGGGCGCGGTGGCACAAGTGGTTAAGAGCTTGGCTTGCCGGCTGAAAGGCCGGCGGCCCAGGATCGTGACCCAGCATTGCCGCGCAGCAGGGTGAGCGCCTGCTGTCCCACCCCAGCTCCCGCCCACCTAGCGGTTCGAAAGTGCACAAGCGCAAGTAGATAGATAGGTACCGCCCCTCCCGGTGGGAAGGTAACAGTGTCCATGCACCTTAATGTGTCCAGTCATGCCGGCCACATGACCACGAAGCCATCCCAGGACGAACACTGTCTCTTCGGCTTGGAAACGGGGATGAGCACCGCACCCTAGAGTCAGTCACGACTGGCAGGGTCTCCTTTACCATTTTTTATACAGATTTTAGAATGCAAATCCATCTAATGTTGCTTGAGCTGTATATATCTGATAATGCAGATACACTTTTGCCACTAATGTTCCCTAAATATATCCTAATGCTTTTTCATGGTTTTGCTCTTTAACAGAATGAAAAACTGTTTTAACTAGAAAGGGCACTGATAGTATAGAACCCATTATCCTAAACAGATTAACTGTAGATAGAAAGCAGAAATTCCATTCCCAGATCAACATTTATACATTTTAAAACATTATATTATCATTCATTTTTTATGAAGATGCCAAAAGAAGACCCATGGACTGGACCTCTCAATCCCTATTCAACACCAGTTGGAACCAGCCTTGGAAAAAGGAGCCAAACCAGCACAAGTCTGTGCCACTCAGCCCCAAACCCCACAACCAGCTTGGAAATTCATGTTTTGTTCACTTTTAAGCTACAAATTATTAACATTAATATTATCTAGCAGGCAATTTAAAAAGAAGAAAAAATAATGTAATATTCTTTGAATGCCTCATTTAATCATTTACATTCATGTTGATATGTATAATTCAGATCCTGGGGCCAGCATCTCTGCAAATCTGTCCCATTTATATTTTTGATGTTATCTCTCTTTTTATCCCTAGCCCTTTCATTCTGACCTTCCCAGCATAATCAAGAATCTTAAGATAAAGCAGGGAAATGTTCAGACTAAATATCACTTTACAGAACCTTGCTTGTGTACAAACAATATTTCCACAATCAGAAAAATAAAATTGCTATGCATAGAAAAAAGTGAGCCTCCCCATGGATATCGCAACTCTGAATGATTGTGAAGCAGCTCTTCTAGATGCTTGAACAATCCATGTCTCCTTTTTCTGACTGTCACTCTTATACACTAGACTTGTTTTCTTTCCTGTATTTTTCCCTTTGTAGAAATTTACTCTGTCAGTTCCTTTGGTAATAACTTTTTATTGTAATTGGTTTGGTGTAATTAATCTTTTTGAAAAGCTGAAATGTGGCCACTTACTTCTGTAAACCTATAGTTTTCTTCAAACACCATTACAAACTTGTGTATGCTGCAAATATATGCCAAATTGTCTTCAAGAAAGAACAAAAACATGCCACAAGTATTGCAGGTTATGTCTATTTATGTTCATCTCTGTTTCTTAAGGCAAATAGAAATGTTTTTATTTCTTATTCCCATCTCAGGCTCTCATATTAACCCAGCACACTGTTTTCTTAGACAAAAAAATGCTGAGGATCTCCTGTTTGAACTCCATCAACAAATTCCTATTAGTTGTCCTTAATCTTTAGTTTAGTAAGCATTTTCCATAGAAACAGCCAGCCTCTGCTTCTTCTTTCTCATTTGGAAATAATAATTCAATCAATCACATTGGATAATCAGCAATTCTTAGGACAAACTCTCTGCAATCAGCAACTGAACACACAGTGTCTCAAAACATAATAGTTTTTCAATTCATTCTCTCACTCTTACGTTTTGATTAACTCCATTGTCAAATGCAAGTAACTCAATATTGAACATTTTTTTCTGCTTACCACTCTCACCATATAAAATTAGTTTTATAAAGTGAAGTCTTTTGATTGGATTGTACTGTATGTTTTTATGGAAAGTGCTAAATCTCTTATTATTAAATTGCTGAATCTTCAAAAGAAGAAAAATATAAAACAAAACCACAATTTTCCGACTGAAACTGTCAACAGCCTCTGCTACCTTGTTCAATGCATAAGAAAATGAAAATCAAATTTCTTTGCAAAGAGGAAGGGCAAATAAAGAGAAATTACTCCAATGGTAAACTCAGGAACTTTCAGTCCTACAAAAAAATAATACCATAGATTAAGAAAGTGATTTCCCTTATGAAAAAGATTAGAAGTTGAAAAATTAAATGTGTCAATTTATGTCTGAAGTAGTTAAAAGTTAAAATTTAGATGTCAGTTTCTAGCTTTAGTAGGAATATCATGAGGTTCATTTCCAAATTGATTTGGCTTCTTTAACATAACTTCTGTAAAATTTCTTCTTGCCTAATTATTATTAATCACTATATGAATAGACAGTAATTAGTATGAGATATTTCTAGGAATCATATACAAATCTGCATAAAAATCTTCATCACACCTGACAACTACAAATAATTCCATTACTGTATAGAACACAATTTGCAGCTATAGAATCTCTATGTATATTCATAACACATAGAGATTCTATAGCTGCAAATTGTGTTCTATACAGTAATGGAGTTCTTTACAGTTGTCAGATATGAATATAATTACATTTCACAACTTATTTTGCACATAACAGGGTCAGTTCTAAAGTACAGAATTCCGTAAATAACTATACTAAAAACAGTAAAGGCACTTTTTCCCTGCCAGTTGTGTCCAACTCTAGAGGGAAGTGCTCATGTCTGTTTCATAACCAAAGAGCCTAAGTTGACTGAAGACACTTCTGTGGTCATGTGGCTAGCATGACTATATGCTTAGGCACACGGAACGCTGTTACCTTTTTCCACCAAAGGCAGTAACTAATTTATCTACTTGCATTACCTACTTGCTCCTGCTAGGTTGGCAGGAGCTAGGGAAAATAACAGAAGCTCACCCATTATACAGTGCCTAGGTCTCGAACTCAGGCTGCTGACCTTCCAGCTGACAAGCCCAGCATCTTAACTGCTAGGCCACCAAACCATTCAAATAGTTATATTACAATATGTATTTAATAGATCATTATAACAGCCTGGTGACTGAAGATTCATAACACATTTATTTTCAGAGAAGGTAAAACGGATTATAAATTTCAAGGGCTAAAATAATCTTAGTGTTAATATTTTCATTAAAAATATAGACAGCAAAGGTACAAAGGGCACTGCACTGTCAGTTAATATTTCCAGTTATGAGCCATTAAATTCAATGGTTTCAACTGTTTCAAAATCAAGTTTGCAGCATGTAAATATTCAAAAGCGAAAGCTGCTGTAGAGAAGAAAATGATGTTTCTATGGCTAGGCAGAATTTATATTTTATTTTAAACAGAATAGCTAACCTTGTAAAATATAAAGAAATAAGCAAGTCTATTGTGCCTTTCACAGGAAGATATAAAGCATTTCAAACATAGAATCTCCAACATACAAAACTAAATTAAATATATACAAAGTAGACAGAAAAAAAATTCTTACATGGGCAGAAGCATATAGTAATAACTGTATTTTGTCCTGGATAGAGAATCCCAGTTTGTAAACTAAATTTGAAGATGCCATCATCTACTGCTTTGCCTGAAGCATCAAGATCAAATCTCCAGGTAAGCTGTTTCTTTGAGATATTCTTCAAATATAGTTTCTGCAGAAAGAGATGATGTAAGCCACATGATATAAGAAGAGCTACTCTATAAATAATTAATAATTGACACCAAAAAGGCCTATCTTCAAAAGATTTATGTGTTTCCTCTAAATTTCAGGTGAATTTTCTCCAATTTTATGAATGTTATTGAAATATGCCAGGTTCATAATATTGTACAAAATCATCATGGGGTGTCCTAATTATTAATTAAAATGAATAAATGATGTAAGAGTAACAAATGCAAAAGATTTGTTTCTACATGAATTTTGAATGGAACCTAATTAAATGCACTGGATCAATCAATTAATCCAGCTGTATGAACAGATTAGTCATTTGATGTTTATGTAATAAATAGGGAAAATGCTATACTCATAATCAGAGTATAGATATCTAAACAAAAGATATTTCAGGTGCTATTTCAAATGCAAAAAATATTTCAACTTTATTGAAAGAGCACTGATCAGGTCACTACTGCAGCAATAATGTCCAAAGAGGAGGCACTATTGGGCCTTCCCTAACTCTATAGTAGCTATGAGGAGAATTGAAATGTGTCATTCTGTTAAAAATGACCACTATTTAGCAATATTTCAAAATAACCCTCAACTGTGTTTAATAGGGAATAAAAGTTAACAAACTTCTATTCTTTTACCTTTGACCACACCTGTGGGCTTATAAATTTGATTAATAGCTTAGTCTTAAGTTTCAGTCAGGACTTTCACTTTACATTTTAAATCTGCAAGTAGATTTTTTGGTTGTTAATCCTGTATTATATATTCTGTATTTCATTTAAGTGTAAAGAAGTACTAGAATTGTTAGTATTTATATGTATGCTTCTGTGCATGTTTGTGTGTGTGGTATGTTTGTATTACAAGAAAGCAAATGTGGAAGAAAATATACTGAAATAGCATGAGCAAAAATGTATTACCACTATTTGAATTATTTTTTCTTGCTTGAAAACCACTAGACATAACACAACTACAGAATAACTGTGTGGCACAATTAGATGCATCCACACTTCCTTATAATATATACTAACCTTTATATTACTGCTGTCACTTATAACACCTAAGTTGTAACTTTTTAGATTATACTGAAAGATGAGCTCTGAAGGATAAATATGCAGTGGTGGCTGTAATGCTGTAGAAAGAAGCAAACATACATAACTATCAACTTCACGGAGTCACACTTATTAAAATTACACATGGATTAAACCTGGACAAAATCAGTGATTTTGACTAGAAATGGATTTTTTTCAAATTAAACAAGACTCATATGAAGACTGATATTTCAAAGATTTGGTTGATTTGAAATGGTAAGAAATATATCCAGTACATACAAAAATGGATATATCTTTCCCCAAGCTTACTATATAAGGAAAACTCCAGGATACCAGGATAGGGAGATAAAACTGGAGATTTATCCAGAGCTGATCTCAAGATCTACTTAGCAAATTAAATCAGTAAATATGCACACAAACATCTGAGTGTATAGGTCTGTCAAATTAAGTTTGGACTTGAGGCAGAAAATCATATAAGATCATGTTGACTCCTAAACAAATACCAACATTAGTCGCTGTTTCTTTAATGTGATATCCAGAATCATCTGATGAAAAGTGACCACCTTACTCTACCTTATGAAAAGATCAGAGATACCACTGCCAATATTTGATGGCAAACTTACAGATTTTTAGTGCCATGATTTGGGCTGTGGATTTGGAGTTAGAGCTAAGAGGGCAAAATCAAGGTGAAAACTCATACAATAATTTAAAGTAGGTGTTCTTGATATGGGATCTGTGAAGAGATTTTAGAGGAGTTGTCAAACTGGATGGGGAAAAATTAAAACTTTATTTTCACCAACATAACTGAAATTTATAGTATTAAAAGATGTATTGTTTTTAGAACAATACTAGAATTATGTTGAATTTATGTTAATGGTTTTATTAGTAGTATTATTAAATTTGATCATTTTGATAATGTTTTTATGTATGTTTTCCAGGAAGTTGTTTAAAGTCTCATAAATGAAGCAGCATAGAAACATGCTTAATAAATACATAAAGAAAGAAGAAAGAAAGAATGCTATACAAAGCTCAACATATTATAATTTGGTACTCTGGGAACTGCAGGACATTTGGTTTCAAAGAGGTCTCACCCATCCTTGGATGAACATGTTGATAGTTCCTCTCCAATAAGAAATTCAGGAGAAAGGAAGGAATGACCGTTTTTGGGTAACAATGCCCACCCACTAGACCAGGGGTCGGGAACCTATGGCTCGCGAGCCAGATGTGGCTCTTTTGATGGCTGCATCTGGCTCGCA
>JANHZU010004529.1:342829-354712 GCA_032468055.1 Acrochordus granulatus
TCCTATCTCTAGGCAGACTCATCATTATCTCAAATGAGTCCAATGACTGTTGTATCATCCACAAACTTTAGAATTTTGACAGATGGGTCCCCAGAGATGCAGTCATTGGTGTAGAGGGAAAAGAGTAATGGAGACAGCACACATTGAGGAGTGCCAGTACTGATTGACCAAGTACTGGATGTAATTTTCCCTAGCCTCAGCTGTTGTTTCCTGTCTGTCAGAAAACTGGTTATCCACTTACAGTGTTAGATCAAGGTTTTAATCACCTTTTTGCTACTTATTCCCAACTAAAAAAAAATAAGTTCTTAACTTTACATGAAATGTCACTGATGATTGAAGGAAAATCATCCATTGTAAAAAAAAATCTCCTTCTGAAAATTCTTAATATCCAAAAAGCAATTTACAAGCCATTTCCAGTGAAAATCACTTAGAAAGAGAATGGGTGTCTCTTTGAAGGCTCTGAACATGTCTTGGGCAAAGCTGACCCTCCTGGCTCTCAGAGCAATAAAATCTATTTTACAATCTAGTTGCAGGGAGCATCTGTATGAAGCACTATGGGCCATCACAAATCCTCTTCTTAATCTGGAGAGAAGTTTGGGAAGCGGACTCATTCACTGGTTACTCTTTCCACCATGGTTGTCAGCTATCTCTCTCCCAGAGAATCAATTTGCCATGCTTCTGGAAGTCTCATATCAGTGGCAACTCGAAGCAACCACAAATATGTTCTACATTAAAAACTGCCTCTAATTTCATCTTTTAGGCCTTCCAAAAGTTATATAGATTATAGAGATATTAGCTTCTTAATCCAGGTTATTTTGAAACCATTAACCATATTCTATATTTATATATGTTGGATATGCTGAATATAGCACAACATTAACCCAGGTTAGCTGACTAATCTGTCATTCTTCATTCTTCTTCAACTGGGCAATCCCTGTTATGGCTACCAAAAACTGCATGATGGGGAAAGTCCAAGTATAAAAATTGGCTCATGTTGGAGCTTCACTGTACAACCACTCATAAAAACACTTGCCAGAGACAAGCAAACAACAGATTCACGTTTGGATAATATATCAGTGATTGAGATACTACCATAAAATAAACCACAGTTTCATATTGTGGTTAAAACACTCAGTCTAATATAATATACCCAATGGTCCAAATCTAGTCAATATCCTAAGTCGAAGCACAATACGGCTTACCACGTTGAGTGAAAGAAGCCAAAGTTATGTCCAGCCATTGAGCTAAGTCATAATGTAATTTGTTTGGGTTGGTTCATATTTTATGCTGAGCCAAAAATAAGTTGCATTATGACTTATCTAAGCTGAATATACCAAACAACATAAAAATATTTACCTGGTGATGATCCATGGTTTGTAATTTTCATTACTGCATTTATTATTTTACTGTTTGCAAGTATTGTTCCAAAATTTATCTCAGGTTCAATTTCTAAGCAACAACATGAATGTAATCTGAAAAAAAAGGGCACTGTCACTTTTTATGTCGTAATTTTATTGATTTAATTTTTATTTTTGATTTTTCCAGTAGATGCACAAAGAACATAACTAAGTACTGACGATGTTTTCTTAAGTATATTAATTTGCAATTATATTTTATTTAGCTTGAAATTCTTTGTTATGTCAAAAAAATTTTATAGTTATTGCCTATTATTTTTTCAAGATAAAAACAATTTAGTACACAATACCTGAACTATCACCATAGTTTTATTACTATTATATGAATTAAATACAACATAAACTCAGGATACTTTATATAAGAGATATTGGTTTATTCTAGATAGCAAATCCCAACTGAAACTATGGTTTGTTTGATTTTTAAAACCTGGTTTGTCCTTAAAAATCCAAAACAAAATACAAAAAAAACAGACAAAAATATCTGTGTAAACACATAGACAAAATATATGGACCAGAAAAAAATCACAAGAACACACTCATGAAAAATATGAAATGAAAAATGAAAATCAAATAAAAAGAACCTACAGTATAGAACCGATGTTTTATAAAACCTCAAGGTATATCCACCATGACATACAGACAACTACTATTCATACAGACATTTTAAAGACTTCCATGCACAAATATCCGTACATAAAATCTTTTTTTTTTCACAAGTCGCATACTACTCACATACAGCTGCTTATTAGACAGAAGTGGAATTTTCCACATGTACCATGAAATCTTATCTTACACTTGATTTTTCAGGGAATAATTTTATCAGGTCTTTTATGAGGGCAAAAGATTTAGCACTCTCTCCAAATGTCCCCTCCCATGGGACAATTATCACATAACATGTTTAAGCTGCAGGACTGATATTTTAACATTTTAAATTTGTGAATTGCCCCTAAACTCCTATTTAATGTCTAACAGTTTTATGAGGTAAACTACAATTTCTTAATCCATTCTTAACAAAGTTAACAAAACACATTAAACTAAGAACTTTTCACACTGCATGTTAGGATCTATAAACACTGTAAGTAGAGTTAACAATTGATCAACCTTGCACATACAAAAGGGAGAATTTGTTCCCGGCAAATTCTTTGGTCCTCATTAGTACAAGACCAGTGACCTGCTACAGTACAACAAAAATTGAGGACCCACGCAAGATACATAGTTTAAAACTTTAATTATTAAAAGTGGCATATTTCTTCTCTTCCAATGCTATGCTAATTAAATAATTAGATTTATTTCAAAGTAAGTTCAAACAATTTCATTATTTTAGGGATTTGCAGATCTAATAAGTTTGAGAACCCCGTTTTAAACATAAACTATCACAACAAACTAAGCTAAAGGTTAGCCCATTTGTTGTGATTTAATGTGTTGTGCAAACACTTGACAAATATTTAATCAAAAGTTAGTAGAATTATATGCTGAAATGTCATACCCGATCAGAGGAATTTCAATTATTTTTTTCTCTGCATGAAGGAGGAGCCTATCATAAAGGTCTTCCTCACTGTTAGGATGATATTCGACAGTGGCTGTTATTTGAAGACCAGAAGCAACTGGTTTCATTGGCTTTTCCACAATTAGTTTGAACTGCAAAATTAAGAAATTGATTACTTCCACAAATAATGCTATCTGAACATGAAGATCTTCACTGCCATACAACTACCACTCAGCAAATTACTAATGCAAATAAATATTTTTTCAAGGCAACTTTATTTTTTGTTGCATGATCTGTTCTGGCAACAACTAAAGCAAAATGGATAAATAATGTCAAATTATGTTCTACATATAGGAAATAGAAAAAAATACAAGAGGAAGTACTGAAGCTAAATAAACAGGTAAATTGTACCATAAACAGCAGAATAAGATTATAGCAGGTAAACTTCCTATTTAGTACTTCTTTCATTTTTCTGTACTCTGTAATATCTTCAAGATTATTTTCCAAACTTACTCCCAGCAGATATTTTTGGTTTCTGATATCTTCTCCAGCCATTGTGATCTGTCCCTGATAGATCTGCTGATGATCTGTTGATGGCATAGTAACAGATCTAGCACCAGATTTAGAAATGCTATAATAAACCTGTATTACTAGACAGTTTGTCCTGGTTCAAAGTTATATATTTTCTACCTTTGATTCTCACTTTTTATTCACTGAATTCTTGTTTCATCTTATATTACACTACCCTTATTCCCAACTGCAGACAAGGATATGTCTATATATAATTGGAGGAATCAAAACTATTCCCCCTTCATATACTGGAAGGAAATAACCAAAGGTCTTCAAAAAGAATTAGTGAATTCCAGTAACCATTCAGGGTCCTTTTTTTAAGTATACTCTCCTCCCCAAAGATGGGCATCCAAATTAAAGGTCTCTTGCTAAAGAGATCGTTGATTAGGACCCGTCGGATTTGATGCTGCTGAAACAAAACTAGCTCGGTCCACTTTTCCACACTGGCTGAACAACAGTTTGTGCAAGACTTAAGAGAAATGGCTAATTTCGAGATCAAGAAGCAAGGGAGTCCCCGAGCCTCACTCAGGTCCGCGTAAGGATTTCTAACTTCTTCGTCCCGCTCCCTTAGCGGGCTGGCCGTGTTCCCGTCCCACCTGAGGCCGTCCCGGAGGTAGGAAACGAAGCGAGCAGCTGTGCGACTGCAGGTTTTGGACCCTGAGCAGCGCTTTGTAGCAACTTCCAGGCACCGCATCTACGAAGCGTAGCTCGGGGGGCGTAATGCGTACTCCGGCGACGTCCCAGCCTGCTGCGGCGACCTCCATGGACCCGCCGCCCGTTGCTCGTCTCCCCGAAAACTCGCGGCGGCCTCTGAGCAAGCCAGCTTCGTGCGCCTAGGGTTCGCGTTTCCACGGAGACGCAAACTTCTTTCGCATTCAGCGGCTGGGGAGCGGTTGCCCGGCAACCGAAATCCAGTTCCTGATTGGCGACGAGGTTTCGAACTGAGATTCCGCCCAGGACCGGGAGCCTCGTCCTCCCACAGGAGGGCAGCGGCGCCGCTGCTCGTCGTGATATCGAGCTGATCAGAAACGTTGCTCAAGAATGAGTGGAAGGGGGAAAGCTTTGTTCTGATATTCATTGCTCCTGCTGTTCTACGCTCGAGGGACAAAGGCGTCTCTGGAGACTCAGCCGTCTGCTGTACCGTAAGGCAGGAATCCGGCCAGCTGGAAGTGCTGTTCTGATCCCCCAGATAATTTACTTTCAGTCATCCCGATCGCCTCCCCTTAATCACAGCAGCACTGCGTGCAGGATTCAGTGGTGGATGAGATAACGCAAGCAACTGCAGCAAAATGCACTGATGACTGTGAGAGGGAGAGAGCGAGAACTGGCAACGTTTTCAGAAGCGTTTTGCCCTTACTTTTTCCCTACCGCTGAACCAGCGATGAGTTCGGGTTAATACGTAAGTCAAGATGAGTACACACCATCTTCTGGATCTGTAACCTGGTGAATTTCTGTCCAAAAAAGGATTTCCAATGTCATTTGCCGAAGAATCAAAAGTGGAAGAACAGAAATTCTTCACACAGAAATGTCAGACACATGCGCACAGCTTCTCCGTATCTGCCAGTGCTGTTGTTTTCTTTCATGGTTTTCATTGAAGCCTAGCCCTAACTCTAGGTGAATTTCCATCCAAATCGGATCTCCCAGTCCATTTACCAAGATACTAAAACCAAGCACAACAGAAATATAAGAGGCCTAGTAGATGAAGGGGCCCTCATAATGAACAAGAGTGAGGCTGGTTTTCCTCACTGACATCATGGAAGCCTAAATATAAACATTGGTGAATTTTTATCCAAAAGAGATTTCCCATGCGTATTGCCAAGGTACTAAAAGCCCCACAGTTAATGAAATGTATTCCCAATGCAGCTGTGACATTCATTTTTTCTTACTGATTTCACAAGAGTCCAACCCTAACCCTAGGTGGATTTCCACGCAAATAGCATTTGACAAGAATGATCAAAAACCTCAACCAATACCAGTTCCATCCCATATCCAGGTTTGATTGTTAACTGAAAGGGATCTAGTAATTCATTTCATCTAGCATCTTCTTTTATGTGCAAAAAAATTCACACAAACATTGCAAAAAAAGAATTAAAAACTACTTAACATTACCAGAAATAACACCTTATTTAAATATCAAAAATAATATAAATATTAAAAACTAATCCATTACAATTTTAAATTTTGCAAAAGAAAAACAATCCAGTCCAAATAACCATAAATCATCACTAAAAATAAGAACTCATACATTCAACCATAATCAAAGAAACCAAATTTATATTATTTTCCTTCTATCTCTCAAACATCCTTTAATCTGTTAATAAAATTCTAACTTTTCTTCTATTATCTTTACCACTTCTCTCAAAATTCTTATCATCTTTATTCAAGTCTTAAAGTAGCTCCAATAAGTCTCTTATATGTACAATTTAGAAGGGTAATCCAAATCACTCTTTTGCTACATTATATGTCCTTTTCCATTTTTAAATGATCAACCAATTACAGTTATAAAACCAGTATTTCCAGTTCCTTCTTATAAGTTGTAATTTTTAAACCCACCTTAAAATCAATTTCAATTATTTCCAAAGTAATGTGGTCATTTTTAAGTATGTGGTAATTTTTTGGATCCAGCAAAGAGTTAAAAAGCTTAAGCACATCATCAGCTGACAAACACTTCCTTTAAATTAGCTATCCTGCTGAGATTCAAAGTCTTGTGTGCAACTGATAGGTCAACAGGACAGATTTTTCCCACATAAGAGGCTTTTTCTACTTCTTCATTCTTTAAGTCAATTTCACAAATCCTTAGCATTTATAAAGCTGTCCAGAAACAAACCACAGATTGCCTTGTTCTATATACTGTAACAAGAAATTGCAAAAAATAAAGATCTTATGAAGCTAGAAAGACATGACTTTCTTTTTAAACAGATTGAAAAGCATCCCAGCAACTGCAGACTTGTAGTTTCAAAGATTCTTCTGTCATAAAGGAGCAATAAGAAAAGGAAAACTCCACAGTGATTAAAAAGATGCAGTTTGGTCAATATGAGAGCTTCAAAGGCTTCATTTAAAGCTCAGAGCATGATGGATTGGTGACCTACAAGTGGCTGCAAAAACAACAATTTATCCTGTCTGGTCATAAAAATCAGGTCTCCAAAGTATACATGGGAAAATTCCAGATCTCTCTTTCTTCCAGAAGGAATTGTGACAGTCCAAATGTCACATTCAGCTGCTTTTTCAGTAATAATGCCTTATGAAAAATCGGGGAGTTAATTCTGCTTCCCCTCACTGGATGTAATCTTCATCCTGTCCAAAACATTATGTCACTTTTTTTTTGTTTAAACGATTTCATGAAGGACTAACCCTAAAACTAGCCAGATTTCCATCATCATGGGATTTCCACATGCATTTTACAAAAAAACAACAACAACCTAATATAAAGAAGAATGGAAGTGTAACAGCTCCATTAAATATTAAGAGCTTATGTGAATCTCTCTATCATGTTGGATTTTATCAATGATTTCATGGGGGCCTAACCTAAGCCTAGATGATTTTCCATACCAGTGTGATTTCCCATGCATTATGCAAGAAGTCTAATTATGGAGACATGGAAATAACCATAAACAGAATTTCCAAAACTTTCTGTCATATTGGTTTAACTGACTTATTTCATATGAATCTAACCTTAACCCTAGGTGGATTCCTAATGGGTCTTCCCCATTGCATTTTGCCTTAAGACTAATAGATGGCTAAAAGAAAATGTATGTGTCCCAGTAACTATAGGCATTCTATCTGAAACTTTCTCTTACATTGGTTATTCTCATTCATTTCATGAGTGCCTAACCTAACTCAAGGTATATTTCCATCCCAATGGGATTTCCCCATACATTTTGCCTAATGCATCGCAACAAAGTTTAAAAAACAGGCATCTGGACTGGATTTACATTTTGCCTAATGATTTAATCTGTACATAAATGAAAATGTCCATGTTTCTCTAAATATAAATAGCCTTCTTGTCACGTTGATTTTTCTCACTGATTTTATGGGATCTTAACCCTTGGTGGATTTTCATCCCAGTGGGATTTTTCCATCATTTTACCCAATGACTAATATATACCCAAAGGGAAATGTATGTGTCGCTCTAAATATAAATAGCCTATCCAAATCTTTCTGCTAAGTTAATTTTTCTCACTGATTTCATGAGAACCTAGCCCTAGATGCATCTCCATCCCAATGGAATTTCCCCATGCATTTTGCCTAACTACTAATATATACCCAAACAAGAATGTGCATGTCCCAGAAGAATGTCTTTATGACATAAATTCATAGAAGATATTATTTGGTTTTATACCTTATGAATTTGTTTATAAATAAGAGATGAAATATGGGAAGAAAATATTATTTGTTGTATTTTAAGAGCTACTAAAATTGTTTGTGTTTATTATGTAGGTGGGAAGTAGGATTTTCTTTTTCTTTACTATATTTTTTTCTTTCTTTTCTATTTCTCTGACTGTTCTTCCTTTTTTTCTTCTTTGAACTTTCTACACTTTTTTATTTTTCTTTTAATTTGTATTAGTTTTTGCTATTGTAATTATAATACTTAATAAAATTACTATTAAAAAAGAAAATAATACTATTTTGTCAGCCCGTAAATTTTATGACGGTAAAGTGGAGATATAACAAAATATCTGCAATAAAACATAAAATAACAAGTACTTTTACAGAATACTGACCCTTTTATGGACTTTTTGCTTCAAATGGAAAGACTTAAAGTGAGTTTTAGACAGGACAATTGAAAAGGGGACAAAAGAATTATAGTTATGCTTAAGATGGAGGAGGGATAATAATTATGATTGTAACTGCTATAATGATGGTTGGAAATTATTTATCTTTTTTTTCTTTCTTTTCCTTTAACTGTATTGTTTCCCATGCTTTTTCTTTATTTCTTCTTCCCTTTTATATATTTCTTTTATTCTGATAAAAATTTTCAACAAAAAATTATAAAAAGCAATTAATAGCTTATAGCAGTTCTGATTGGTAGTTATGTAATATTTACAAACACAAAAATTTATAGACATTATAAATGCAACTGTAACCATTTATTTTCATTGTGCTGTATTTCTCAAATAGATATTCACACTAAAAATTTAAAACAGCCAAGCTATTGTGACAACAATGATTCTTAAACTGGGGGTAATTAGCCTTAAGGTGGGCATATTCTCAGGATCATGGAAAAATTTAAGATTGTTTGTGAGCCAAAGTGTGGAAGAAGGAAGGGTGGAACCATGGTTTAAGAGGGGATCAGCCTTGAGTCACTATGCATGCACAAACACCAACGGTCCAACCCCTCATGAGGACCATTAGCCTTATCTTGTGAGTGCAGGTGTTCAGCAGGCAGTTGGAGAAATTCTTGTGACTTTGTAGCATCAATAAATCTGTTAGCCAGAACTGCACTGACTAAGCCTAATCCTTCAAATCTAACACAAGGATCAGTTGGAACTGCCATCACTGAGATTGTTGTGTAAAAACAACAGAGTCTGGAATTTTTTTTGTGAGGTAATGATATTATTTGATACCAGTAAAAGAAGTAATTGAGTCAAATAGCTTAAGAATCATTGCACTAGAAAAACAATATAATTTATTCTTTGTTAATTTCACAACCACTTCATGGGGAAAGAACTGGCAGTAATCTGCTCAGCTCAGAGTTCTAAAATACAACTAAAAACAAAACCCAACTGGGGAGCATCAGATATTAAGACTGAATTCCAACATGTGATAGTGGACATTAGCATAATTCCTATTACATTTCAGGTCATTCTGTATAATTGCAGGAGAAAAGAAAAATGGCAGTGTGGCTACAATACATATAATGAGCTCATACTAAAAGTCTTTTTACTGTACATT
The DNA here is from genome assembly GCA_032468055.1 of Acrochordus granulatus. Taxonomy (NCBI): domain Eukaryota; kingdom Metazoa; phylum Chordata; class Lepidosauria; order Squamata; family Acrochordidae; genus Acrochordus; species Acrochordus granulatus. The sequence goes on from JANHZU010004529.1 coordinate 352,193, forward strand.
TCATTTTTGTTTACTCAGATTTTTGTCTATTCTCAGATCACTTGATCCTCCCTTAAACTCATCTTTACTATATTATTTTTTTATTATTGCTACTATTGAGTCTACTTTTTAAAGAAAGAATATTTGCACTGCTTTCATGGGGAAAAGGAAGAAGCAGCAGTGGATAAGTATATTGGACTAAATATACTGTTTATGCTGATGCATTTGAGAGGAAAATAATGCAAGCTCTGCCTCTTCCCAATCATTTTGCAACTGCTACAAATCTTGTTCCTGGGATTATGATTTGGCCTGGACAATGGGGTTTATTGATAACATTTTACAAAACAGAACTACCTACCAAGTCTATTTTTATTATAAAAGAAGGATGGCTTTCCATGATTACAAGATTCTAAATTCTGTAACTATTAGGGATAACTTTCTTCTTCATCTTCAAACTCTTTTTCCAAATTGGATCACAACTGGCATGCACTTTTACTAAATTGGATCACAGAAAGGCTTACAATCTGATCTTCATGATGGAAAGTTATGAATATTTAGCACGTCACAACTGTTATGGGTAGTTTAAATATATTGTGATGTTGTTTGATTTGAGTAATTTTCATTCAGACTTTGATTTATGAATCAATTTTTCACAACTGGGTGGATAAGTTTTTAATTGTTCATTTGCTAATTTACTCAAAAAGCTCCTCCAGTACACACTGAACAAGTTCTGGCAGTTCTTCAGCTTTATAACTACAGCCTTTATGCCAAGCTGGAGTACTGTGACTGCCATCCGCCTATCATGAACTAGTCGGGCTGTTATGTTTCTTTTGAAAGAATCCGGATTGATCCCACAAAAAATCAAATTCTCTCTTGGGAAACCATACATCTTCACACCCTCAGTAATTCCAACACGTGTTGGGTTTTGCTAATTTTTATTACAAACATGTTTCTAATTTTACTGCACTAACCACTACATTAGGCCATCTCGAAAAGAAGGAGGGCTTTTTTAAATATATGATTCTAAGCAAACTGTTCTTTTTCTCAAACAGACTTTTGTTTCTAAGCCCTTCTTTGCCATCCATATCCCTCTTCCCCTTTTCTTTTTCAGAATGACATCTCTAATTTAGCCTTGAAATCTGTGCCTTGTAACACACACCAGAGTTTAGATACAACTTCAGTCCTATTCCAAAATTTTGCCAGCTGAATGGACTTATGATATCTTTAAAAAGGAGCATTTAGCCATCAAAGAAGACTTTCAACATTAGATATCATTACCTGAGAGGAGCTGAAGGTCAAATTGATTATCAGAATATTTGTACTCATAGTTCCCTCCCTTCTCCCTTCTGCGCTCAGGAATAAAATTTCCTTGGACTTTAGCAGTGACCTATTACGTTTCAAGGACCTGGACACCAATCCGGAAGTCGTTGCCCTTTACTCCAAAAGGGATTACTTCATCTTATCACCCTATGATAGTACATTAGATTATTCATTACATTCTCCTTCTTTCCAGAGACCCAGAGTTCATGTCACAACTTTGGAAAGCATTATATAACTTCTTCAGTATTAAGCACCAGCTCTCCTCTGCCCATTTTCTGATGGAAAGATTTTGGAGCAATACCTTTATTATTTTGTAAATTACCAGCAAGACAACTACCCTGAACATTTACTTACAGCTGAGTTCATTTATAATAGTTTATGCCTTACTCAAACTTTGTCATTCCAGTCAAAGCTGGTTATGGCTACCAGCTTCCCATTGTTAAATATTTCTTGACTCTTGTTCACTCTGAAGTCATCTCAAAATGAAGTGGTATGAGGATGAAGCCAACAAAAGTAGAAATAAAGTGTCTAAGATCAAATAAGACCAACTGTGCAGAAACCTTCAAAAGCCAAGGCTGTGAAATGGGAAGCAAAATGTCCATTACCACAAAAGAGCGGGAAAAGGAGATGGAGGTTGAAGTCCTAGAGCAGATATGTAAATAATGGCTGAACACTCTGCAATCATTAAAGCAATTTGTTTGAGCCTCATCCTTGAATATTTTATTGTGAACATCCAGATGGTGCTTTTGCATTCCTAGAAAGAAAAGGGTTTTTTTGCTGTGCCTGGGGTAAAGCTCTGAAATTAAGCCCAGTACATTACACTTTAAAAGGCTTTCCAGAGCAGTTTCTAGAGATGAATGCCCTTTTAAGCAGACATACAGAATTAAGAATGGGCAATGCCTGTACTCTGTAGGACAAGCAAGTGATGGTCCCATGAAAAGACAATATAACATTTTGCAGCAATTGTGAGGTACTTCTCAGAATTTTTTAAACAAAGATTTAATGAAGTCAGGTATGGAAGGCTAACTTAGGTGATGAGATGCACAGAGTGCTGTGACACCGTCCTCAACATCAAATATTTCAATAGTCTCTATCAGAATGGCTGGGAAGGCCTGGATTACATGGATCCCTCTTCAGGAAAAACTACCAGTTCAATTCAGAATTGAGAAAGCCTTTTGGATAAAAGGTGAAACGTCTTCTACTTGAAAAATCCAATCCAGA
>JANHZU010004529.1:406865-419031 GCA_032468055.1 Acrochordus granulatus
CATATAGAGAGGATTATATTCATATTTTATATACAGTATATATGTGTGTGTGTGTGTGTGTGTGTGTGTATACTATATATAAAATATGAATATAATCCTCTCTATATGGGGCTGCCGTTGAAAAATATCCAGAAGCTTCATTTGGTTAAAAATGTGGCAGCCCACATGGTTTTGCACAAGTCTATATTTGTAAACATATCACCTGTCCTGCGGGAGCTGCACTGATGGTTTATTTGCTTCTGGGTCCAATTCTAGGTGCTGGATATCACCTTTAAGCCCTACATGATTTGGGTCCAGGTTATTTGAAGGACTGTCTTTTCCCAATTATGTCTACCCAACCCATCATATTGAGGAGGCAGGTTATGTTACTGGTCCCCTCCATCAAGGAGGTCCACCAAGTAGGACCAAGAAGAAGGGTCTTCTCTGTGATGGCACCCTCCTGTGAAAGATCATCCCACGGACTAAAGACTAGCCTCCACCTTGATACTGTTCTGAAAGGCCCTAAAGAGGTGGCTTTGCCAGTCGGGATCCCAGGTTGATATGGAGCCCACAGGTGGTTTGTTTGAATTATCACCAAGGGGACAAGGTATATTGGGTTTTTTTATTTAGGGTTTTATTCCTATAAGCCACCCAGAGTCTCTGTCAATGAGTTGGGTAGCAATATAAATTTATTGAATAAATAAAATATAGAGAACAGTGAGATATGTATGTAGTTTGGGGTTTGTTTGTTTTGCTCTTTGAGTCAGTGTTGACTCCTGACCTGCCTGGACTAGTCCTTATAGTTTTCTTGGCAACATTTTTCAGAAGGGTTTGCCACTGCCTCCTTTCTACAACCAAAAGAGAGTGATTGGCCCAGAACCACCCAGCTGGCTTTGTGCTCGAAGCAGGACAGAAGATTCCTGGTTTCTAGCCTGGTACCTTAATCACTACTACACCAAAGTGGTTCTCAAGATATGTGTTGGGCCACATAAATTCAATAATGCTGTATGTGAATCATATTAGCACATAACCAAATAGATCCTATGTAGAGAAGGGAGCTTTTCTCTAAGTAATCTCTTTCCATAGGAATGTTTAGAATATTCTGGATATTCATATAAGATAATTAGTATTGTTTCTTTGCACTGTTGAATGCACGTGTAGTATATTACATTTTTGAAATATGTGATAGAAATAGATAACTGTGATGGTTTCTTTTGTTTATTCCTTCCAGGTGCATGGAAGTTTTTTATATTTACTTCCATGCAGGTAGAGTAGAAGAGCCTTATGTCAGTATCACCAAGAAAAGGCAGATGCCTAAAGATGGACATTCAGAAGAAGTTGAGAAGGAAGTAGGCCAGGCAGAGGGGAAGCTATTTACACACCGATCTGCATTTAGTCGAGCATCAGTGATTCAAGCTTTCCTAGGATCTGCACCTCAGCTAACACTCCAGCTATACATCTGTGTCCTGCAACAACAGATTACAGCAGCTAGAAGTACGTAGAACTGTGTTTTTCTCTATTTTTGTTTCAGTAAATGCTTTGTGATGGGAATTATAGGTAAGTAAAGGCTAAACCTTCTCTCTTTTTAGATTAAACCGCTAATCAGAAAAATAGTTAAAAGACATTTTTGTGCCATAATTAGCTTGACATATGCTGTCAGCAACATTTTCAAGCAGTGGGTGCCATCTTATCATTTACCAATGTTGTGGGTACCAATGTTTTTAAAATAAAAAAAAATGCCTGAGATCTCAGATATTAGATTAGGTTAGAATTTTAAACTCTTTTCAATATTTTTTGAAAACCTGGGACTACCAACTGAGAATATTGCACCAATTAAAGGTGACTGCATCAGAGAGTTCTACACGTAGTATGACACACAGATTCTTCATTGCCTGTATTTGCATCAAGTCATCATTTGCTTAAACATAGTTCACTGAATAAATATGATTCATTTCACACAATAGACAATAAACTGTTCTTCACAACCACAACGTCTATATTCACAAAATTCACTAAAATGAAACTAAGTAAACCACCTTATAATATAGTGATATCTCTGAACAATATCTTGTAAATATAACATCTCCTAAAAAGGCTGTGCAATGAAGGACCTTTGAATAACCAGCCAGCTGTGGCAAGGCTATTTTCAAACGGTATGGAATGATCTTGGAAAGGAATGCTAAACAATGTTCAAAAAAAGCCTGAATAACAGTTGAGGGGTAGTAGAAACAGGCAGCCACTTTACCATGCATGTGCACCCAACCCCATTGCTGGTAAAATGTTAAATCATGATTCTATTACACTGAAGAGGAGGAGCCTGACAAACATTTGACTAGTAGTAGGGAGTGGACTTCACAATTAAATGATAGAACAGCTACATGGCAGCCCCTGCCCACCTTCTGTGCAGGTGAGGTGTTCCTCTCTCATTTATGCTTTTGTGAGAAATGGGCAGTAAGAAAGCCAGCAACTAAGACTGTGCAACAATTATTTAAGCAAATAAATCTATTCTGGAGTTTTTAATTTTCTTTTTTCAAATGGCATATAAAGACAATATTTGGATTGTAGAAACGTGGATAAACCCAAGATGGCAGCAAAGAGATACAAAACAGTTGATTCTACGCTACCAGAAAGTGGTCATTCGAATTGTTGCAACCCAGATATGATATCCATAGTGTGGGCGAGTGAAAAAATGGCCAAGTCACAGGGCAGCATAGGAAGCATTTTAAATAAACCAAGAAAGGGAGGGAGGAAGACTGGGATTTTTCTTTATTTATTTTCTTTTTCAAGTGGAGAGGAAAAAAAACCAGGAAACAAGTTGCTAAAGGAAATATATAATTTATGTACAGTAAATAAATGCATTGTATATTTTGGTGGAAAGAAGGTAGGTGGGAGTTTTGTTTGTTTGCTTATGATGACCAAGCAGCAAAGCAAGAATAATACAGTTATGTTTTTAAAAGTTGTCTGGTTGTTCACTAAATGGATATAGAAAGTCAGTTAATGGAAGTATTAACTATTAATGAGCATAAATTGCAATTCAGCTGCAAAAGCACAGATGTAACAAAAGTTTATAATCCAAATTTAAAGCAAACCTGCCATTTGATTAATATGGTTGAATCTCTGATTCCAAGTCTTCAGGTTGGCTTGCACATGGGGAACCATGTCTGTTCAGTTTAAAATGGCCATTATCTGCTGGATTGATCATAAGTTCTGGGTTACCTGACATTAAAACAATGGTTGATGAATGCTTCAGATTGCGCGTATTAGATTTCAAACCAGGCACTGTTATAAATCCTTATTCTCCAAAACTCTGCATTCAGGAATTAGGTAACAGCTAAATCTCCATAGATTACCCATTGCCTTATCTAGATCTGATAGAAACCATTGACCTGCTTATTGGCATTTTATGCCTGTTGCAAGACAGAAGCTTCCAAATATCACCAAACCAGGGATTTCATATGAAGCTTCTTTTTCTTAGCTTTTAAAATCAATTATCATCTAATTGTTTGAATAAAAAGCATCCAAATATTGCATCTATCATTCTTTATTAGCAAAAGTCCAGTAAAGACAATCATATATAGTAACTATTTTTTTTGTTTAGCCTTGATCAGATAAACCAACCTAATACTGTTTTGTGAGTTTTTAAAAATATTTTAATTCCTTCAAAAGGAGTCCCAGAACTAGCTTGCTGTTCATCTGTGTTTCATGGCAAAAATATTTCAGAGACTCAACAGATTTCTTTTGTACAACCAGTAAGTAAAGTTTATCTTTTTGCTTGTCACTTCCAATAAAGTCTTTCAAAGCTTTAATATGGCTCTTTTGTATATCCAGTAAAAAAAATTGTAAAAATATGCAAAAGACCAGGTCCAGGCAATGAGATTCAAACTAATAGATTTGTTGGTCTTGTATATTTACAAAAATCTGCCCAACAAATGGTTGAACGCTTGTAGCTGAAAGAGAAAGTCCAACAGCCATCAAAAGGGGCTGGGTCTATAATACTTGTTGCACAGCGATTCCAGGCTGATCCCATGTTTGATAACTCTCTTCTCCTAAATCATCCATCAGTTCCATTTGTGTTAAGTTGAAGTCTCCCTTCAGAGTGATTTCATTAACATCCAATGCAAATTATTATTCTTCTGTAACTTCTTTGCAACATGCTGTGTCAATTTTGTCAAGAAGTTTATCTTATTCAGAACTTTGATTTTAAAAAATCTAAAACTTGTATTAAAGATTTCTGCTCCATTTTTTTATTCTCTAGCTCCCTCTAGTGTCCAGTCTTTTTGCAAAAGGACCAAACAAATTGCCATTTTCCTATGAAAACATTAATTCAGTGCTATAATTACAAATCGCTCTGACCCATTAATCTGTAGTTAACTTTCCAAACTCCCTGTACTGTACTAAGTACCCTTTTGCTACATAATCCAAAAAATAATATATTTTGAAAATTTTGAAAATTAAATTTACACCATTTAAGGAGGAGGAGATTCACCAATAAATTCAGTAAAACCTTTCTGGTCTGAAGATTCATAAAATATCAAAAAATAATCATAATAAGGTCCTTGGGAAGGACTCAGTAGGTGGACACAAATGTCAAATCCAGTCTAAACATCTGGCTGACTTTGCAATGAACCATAATCCAAAAAAAAAATGGATTAAAAATGAGGCTCAGTCAAGCCTAATGTCTATAAAAGACTGCTTTGTGAGTATAAGCTTGATGAAATCCCAACTCCCAACCACTCCACCGTGTTATAACAGACTGCATAACAAAAGTTCCCAAAGTCTGTTTATGAGGATTGGCTTTCTAGAGTCATGTGGATAACCTGAACAATCTCTCCTCCTGGAGAGGTTTTGCTCTTCTGGATCCAGAAACCAGCAGCAACTTTACAGTGTAGCTTTACATTGTAGCTTTAATTCATCTGCATAAAAACCTTTCAGCCTCCTCTGATGTGTTACTGTGCTGACCCTTAAGGGCAAAACTGATCTCTAAATCTTTATTGCTTAGCATTGTCACTCTGTTTAGCTTGTTATGTGAGAATTATAAAAATACATTTTTATGTTATCTGAGAATTATAAAAATACATTTTTCTGGTATGTATCCTGTAGCCTGCCTTTTTAAGAAATGTATATACTCTTGCCATCCCTTCCATTTTCACATGGGATTGAAAAAATCTCCTGGATAGGAGATGAAATGTTTTCCAGTTATATCTAATAATAAAAGTCCAGTTTTCTTTTTAAGAAAGTTTTGCAATTTTTGCTACAAATCATGACCTGAATTAATGAGAATATATGTTAACAGCTGCAATTTTTTTTGCAAATGCTGTTTCACTCGCCAGCAGGTCCTCGCTATGGTGTGCACAGGAAGTTCAGTGGAACTTACCTTCATGGCTGTTGGCCTCAAAAAGTTGATTTTGTTAATACAGAGAAGCCCACAGCTATAATCAAATTTGTGACAAGAGCCGCAGAAACTGAAAGGTGAAGAACGGTCATTTCACTCTTTTTCTGAATATCTAAGGAGGCAGAAAGTTAAGAAGTTCCCTGTGAGGCTGTTTCCCCACACTCTGGATTGCAGCATATTTGCATTGGCAAACAATGAAATTGGAGGCTTTAAATCATGCAAAAGTCACTTATAGCTGGAATCATGCATTATTTATCAAAATCGGAAAATTTACATCTTGGATATGCAAGTGTACGCCATCCTTCGTTTGAAAATACAAAATGAGAAGTGTTTCAGTCTTAATATAGTGCCAATTCAGCTACAGGTTTGAGTTGTTATCACTATGAAGTTTTAGTTCTGATGCCTACCCCAGTGAGGAAGAGAATAGCTTTCAGGAGTCAGCTGCCAGTTATGATTGTCCTTACTTAACAACCAAAATTGGAACCACCAACTTGTTTGTTAAGCAAAGCAATAATTAAATGGAACTGTGATCTTACTTCAACCTTCTTCTGTTTTACAGACCCTGAATGTTGTATGTGAGGATTGGTCATAAGTTACATCACTGTTGTAACTGTGAAAGAACACTAAATAAAGACTATCTGTCCATCAATCATTGTGGCTTATAGGCAATAATCTATACTCTTTGTTGCTCAGTTAATAAATGATAATTTAAAAAGTTGTGCTTTAATATCATTCATTAACGAGCCATTTACAAATACAGTGTGGGGGTGTATTAGGTTTGAAAGGTTTGGTCCATTTGAAAGTAGTTTCCATTCTTCAGTTTAACAGCGTTTCAAGATTACAAGAATTTCTTCTGCCTGCTTTGCATCTGACCTTGGCAGATAAATGGTCCTCATGGGGGTTGGCCCTCCTGCACTTGATCATGTGTAATGACTCTAGGCTGCTCCCCCTCTTCACACATGATTCGGTCTTTGTTTTCCCCACAGGTTGCTAGTAATATTTCATTTACTTTCTTACACTTGTTATCATAGCTTTTGCAGGAAAAATATTTTCCAGCACTAGGAATAAGAAAAAGAGGCCTGGGATAGTGCTTTGTTTAAGAAAGCTAATATTTTAGTGTTCTTTGTATGGTTCATTTCAAATATAGTCCCATTCCTGCAGTTTGGGCAGTGCTGCTTTTAAAAAAATGATTGTCATGGTTCTTTTTTCAAGGTATCTTCATGGTCCTTTCCCTCCTATCAATTGTGTATGGAGCACTGCGATGCAATATTCTGGCCATTAAGATCAAGTATGATGATTATGACATCAGTGTGAAAGCTGCTGCCTACCTCTGTATTTTCCTCTGGAGGAGCTTTGAGATTGCAACAAGGGTGATAATCCTTGTCCTCTTCAGTTCAGTTCTTCAGATCTGGATCCTGCCTGTGGTGCTGGTGAATTTTTTTGCTTTTTTCTTTTATCCTTGGATTCAGTTTTGGAAAAGCAAGTGTGCTCTGCCAGAAAATATAGAGAAGGCCTTGAGCAAAGTGGGCACTACCATTGTGTTATGCCTCCTCACTTTCCTATATGCTGGCATCAATATGTTTTGCTGGTCAGCTGTGCAGCTAAAGCTTAATGATTCTGATTTAATTGACAGATCCCCAAACTGGGGCAGACTAGCTCTGTATTATTTGCTGAGGTTCTTTGAGAATGCTTTTCTCTTGATAATGTGGTACACATACAAGACAGATGTCTACACATATGTATGTGCTCCGATGCTGTTCTTACAACTGCTGATTGGCTATTGCATAGCTGTCTTTTTTATGCTTGTGTTCTACCAATTTTGCCATCCATGCAAGAAGCTTTTTTCTTCCAATATTTATGAAGGATTGGTAATATGCTTCAAGTTTTTTTATTATGTTTGCAAACCTCCGACATTTAGCAGCTCTGTGGAAAAGGAGGACTTAAAATCCCCAGAGAATATTGAAAATGATGCCCAGGCTAGTTATAAGGTAAATGAATCCCAAAATGGAAGTACTCAGCAAAGTGTATCTTCTAATGCCTGATAGTGGCTATCTTGATTCTCAGGTGATCCTATAAAGAATCACACGTCAGACCTTCTTTTGCTCATAAAACAGGTATAATAAATGGGATATGGCAACATTATATCTTAGCTAATGTTTGTAGGTTTATTGTAACCAATGGGTTTGCACAAGGGAATCTCCTTTCATGGCTCTTCTGCTTATTATGATAGAAAGCATGTTTTCCTAGCAAGCAGTTGCAACCTTGGTTTGGTTGATCAAAAAAATGTGAAGATAATGAAATACCAAACCATCCTTAGCTGCAGATTATGACTATTTGGGTTGTATATTTCACTGAGCATTGACCAAACACCAAGGGATCAGATACTTTGCCCCAGTGGGCTTTTCCTGGGTCATGAAATATGATGATGCATTGACAACATTACTTACATCAGAAACATTCTAGGACTAAAAACTGTAACAGAAAAGAGAAAATAGAACATCATGGACCTATTAATTATATCAAGGACAAGCTGGATTTTTTCCCTACTATCAAGTTTCTCTGCGTGGCATATGATATTTCATTCTACTCTCAAAATTTTTCTTGAATCCAGAACTAAATAAGAAAAAAATTGCTGATCTTAATTCATAAATTTGATACTGTCCTGCTAAATTTTCTTGCAAAGCTTATTACATGTTGTTAACTAAATCCAGAAGACAAGATAAAGACTTTGTTTACAGTTTTGCCTTTATTGATATTCTTGATTACTTTAATTATGTTTCTATTTTGTGTTCACTATGAATTCTGATGGATAAGTAAGATACAAACATCATTTAAGTGCGCAGCTAAGGAAGTTTTAAATCATTGGACTAAGTACAGCTGTGTCTTAAAATCAATTTTTTGCCATTTTATAGAAATCTTTTTTGTGTCAGTATTTATATTTATTTAACAACAGGAAAAGATTTATTGACTTGAAATTATTTTTAAAGTGAATTTAGGATCGAAAATCTGGACCAGGATTTTCAAAGCAGATTTGAATGATGGGTTTTAGCATAATAGGAGAACATGGTTCTTAGTTTTAAATGAAAGCCTACTAAGTAGGTATGGAACAAATCGTGATCTTTGGTTAATTTTTTTCAGCGTCCTTCTTACTCCTCACAGATAGAGATGTTTTATCATGCAATCCTACACATATTTAATCAGAAAGATATCAAGCTCAGTTCAGTAGAACTTACTTCCAAGAAAATGTACATTCCACTATAGCTTATGCCTCTCTGAAATACCAGATGGTAGATCAGAAATACTGACCCAAAGCTCCCCAGCATGTTGTATGCCCAGCCAGGGAAATGAATCCAATCTTCAGACTTTCTGCAACTACTTATCTATAAGAATATGCTATGGCAACTCAAATCCATGCCGTTCTGAGCTTCAACCAATTTTCAGGGCAATGATCTGAGCAGCTATCTGAGCTGGACCCAAGCAGTCTAGCAGTAACTATGGCCAGTGCACCATAGAACCATTAACAGGTTTACCATTTTATCTTTTATATCTCAAATATATCTCTGTGCGTATGTAATGAAGGACTTCATGGTTTTGTATCTGATACACTGTTTCGTTCCAGAATAAAAACCACTATGGAAAGATGTATGTAATGTGTTTGCCGAGGACAGGGGTAAATGTAAGAGAAATTAAAAATATTTATGATTCTCTGTTGTTTTTACAGAAATTATTCTTGCAAAAAATACAAGTTAGGATAATTCATGTAGAAACTTTAATATCTTGCTATAAAGATTCAGGAAAGGATGGTGGGGTTTATACTCCTGTTCCTTTACTTTTTTCAGAACTGTTTGTTTGTTTTAAAATCAAATTTGGGTTGATTTTAGTTCAGTGTACTTTTACCTTTTTGCTTTTGTTTTCTTACTGCTTCTGAAGGGCACCTTTTAAATTCATAAATATTGCTGCTTTTAAGTTCCCCTTTTCTTTTAATATCATCCTGATTTTCTCTTTTTAAAACACTTAGGTGCTTTAGAACTGTCATTTATATTTCCGTTCTCGATGACTGCGCTGTAAACATGATAAAAAATTTGTTCTGCTCCGCCAGCCATTTCTAACCTGACATCTTCTGAACAAATAGCTGCCTGTTTAGAACACTCAAAAACTTTGTTTCAAAAGCCTGAAGAAAAGCAATGCAGTTTAATTAATTTGAAGAAAAATAATGTTACAGAAATTCAAATATAATTACTGTACAATGTAAAAAATAGCTCTTCATAGCCAATCACTTTTTAATGAGCAAGTAAAATAGTGTTCCTAAATCAAATATCCTTGTTTAATGTGACCTTTAGTGAGATAAGCAATATGCAAAATGACATCCAATTAAATTTAGCAGATTAGATTCCCTTAGTGTGAGTAGCTGTTAGCCAAAGATAGTTTTAGATTAAGGAGCCACATTTGCAGGATTCAATCTGGAAATGAAGAAGGTACATTGTGTTTCTTCAAGATACTTAATCAGCCCACCACAGACTTTTCCCCACATGTTGTACCCTCAGTAGGTAGGCAGCTTCCATCAAGATATCTCTAGATTATCCAGTTTCATAAAAAAAGTAATTTTCCCCCCTGCCAGTGGTATCTGATGCTAGGGGGCAGTGCTCATCTCCGATTCACAGCTGAGGGAGCCAGCATTTGTCAGAAGACACTTCTCTGGTCATGTGACCAGCATGCCTATACATCGAGATGCACAGAACACTTACCTTTCCCACCTAAATTAGTGGTACATATTTATCTGCTTGCATTTTTACATGCTTTTGAACTGCTAGTTGGCAGGGGCTGGGGCAAATAACAGGAGTTCACCTCATAGGTGGCGGTGCTTGAGTTTCAAACTGCTGACCTTCCAGCTGACAAGCCCAGTGTCTTAACTGCTTGGCCACCATGCCCCCCATTGCTAAGCTTTTTCCTTTTTCTCCACATTTTAATGCATTTGAAAGCTTCCTCCTTCTACTTTATATTTGTGTATTTAATAATAAGAATGTCCACAAGAGGACAGTCTTCTTTCAAACATTGGGTTGAACTGAATTTATTTGCTTGTCACAATTTAATGTCATTATTTCTTTTTTTCTAGTTTACTTACCGTTTATCAGCTTCCCTTTCTTCCTAGGCAGGTGCAGATCAATATTAATAGAACTGAGACACCACCTGGGATTTGAATATGTGCCAAGCTGGCAAAATATACTTGATGTTCTAAAAGCAAATGGAAAGGGAATGAATCAATAAATCGGTGATAGGCTTAAATGATAGGAGGAAAAGAACTGCTAAAACATCAAATTATATGCTTTTTATATTCATGGTTTTATATAACTTGTGATTATGGATATATCTGTAAATGTTGGCAGTCTTGCTTAGTATTTACAACAAAATGCACGCAGAACAAACACTGTTCAGTTATAAAGCTGAAAATGAAATCTAAGAAACAGTGAACTTCCATAAGGCTATCCAGTAAGATCTAATGCATAAAATCAAATCTAGCACTTGTTTTGCAAAATTATTCTGAATATTAAAAGTATTTCTTATAATGCATTTTTTTTTTGGTTAGTTGTCCCTTTCACATTTTCTCCCCATCTTAATTGGAATCTGATTGGATTGTCTGGTTTCTGTTCAAGGTTTTTTAAAGTGACAACAAACATCTAACACTTCATTTTGAAATACACATTTTCTTATGTTGAGCACAAGGATGCTCACAGTAACTAAACACAAGTGTAGAGAAGGAGGTAAAAATTGTAAGAAGTCTGAAACTTGTGACTTCAATGCAGGAAAATTCTGATTTAGATAAGTACAGAAAAAAGGAAGGGGAATTTTGAACAAACAAGAGCTTAGAAATATCTACTTCCAGCTTTTTCTTGAAATCACAAGGTTGCAAAATAACTGAATTTCTGACTAGTGGGCAGCAAAGAGTCTTAACTTAGTGTTTCTCAAACTTAGCAGCTTTTAAGATATGTTGACTGAGGAATTTAACTTAGAGTTTAAGCCCACACAGCTTGAAGTTGTCAGGTTTGAGAAACATTTCAATTATCTGCTGTCATCTAGTAGTCTTTTGAATTGTTTCAGCCCATATCTAAATTAGATAGTAGTATGAATCAATAATGTATTATTACCTCCAGATAAGAGTTTTATGAAATATGTTTGCTACTTTTTATTGTAATTAAGAAACAATGAATCATTGTGAATCCAACATCTCGCTAAAGGAAATCAGAGGGAACCATGGCAGAATACTGGAGAAAAAAATTATCCTGAGATTTCATATAGTAAGAGCAGTTGCATGAGGAAGAAGAGATGAAAACACATCCTTTTGTGGATTTTCTTTCATTCAGTCACATTAAGGCTTAATGTATATCTTGCAGAAAATCAGGAATAATGTTTAGGTTGTGCAAATTGTAACTGAGTAAACTATTGTATGTACTGCAGAGATAGTGGATCTTCAGAAATGTATAGATTCCTATACTGGAATATTTGGGAATATGATACTTTCATGGTAAGTTGTTATCAATAAATTTGATTGATACAAGTTGGAACATTTCTGTTATAACTGAGAAGCAATAAAAGGAACATGAATGTAATTAAAATACGACTGTAAGAAATGAATATTAAGTAAAAAGAGGCCAGAACTAACAACCATACCTATTAAGATTCTTCTCTAGAACTGGCTGAGTCAAGGTGAAAACTCTACCTATAAAAAGGAAATTACAACAAAATTTCAAAACTAACTGAGATAGCTACGTCTCCATACAAGGTTCACAGCATGTTGGT
>JANHZU010004529.1:424300-441586 GCA_032468055.1 Acrochordus granulatus
TTTTGGATTAAAGGTGAAACGTCTTCAACTTGAGAAAAATCCAGTCCAGATGCCTGTTTTTTAAACTTTGTTGTGATTTTAGACTACAGCTCTGAACTGGTCATGCAGTCTGGGCCTGATGGAGTCATAGTCCAAAATATCTGAATGAGAGTTTCTGAAACAGCTAGCATGAATGGTGTCATCCATGACATTTGGTCTTTTAACACTGAACTTGAAAATATATTTAAATGGATCAGTTGTTGTTTCAAAATATGTAATTGTTTAAATTACATAGCCCATATGTATGGACCGGAAAGTAGCTAAATGAATCAAGATTACTCAGTAAGTAATGGAACATACTTTCGTAGTTCACTTATTGTACTATGACATGTTTGTTACATTTAGGTTTAGTGTGATGTATAAATCATACCTGTGTGGCATGTTTAACATACCATGATTACACCATGGCTTGGTTTGAATGTCTGAATTATGATGGGCGATTGTCATGGGAAACATATATCAATAAATATATATTTCATTAATACACTGTCTTCAGAATTAGAGAAAAATATTCCTATCAGGCTTCTTGTTTAATTGCTATGGATCTTGTTTAATTGATAGTTAATATGCATTACTAATATTATTTCTATTAATACTTATTGTTCTTTGCAGACAAATTGTACGTGGGCAGACACGTGTGAGCTTGTCGGAGCATAAACCAAACATTTGTGACACAAATTACAAACAATGGGGTGAAATATCTTCATGTCCTAAACCACAGTTCTCTGGAAATCCTCCCATGGTATAGTCTCGCTTCCTTGTTAAAAATATGTCCTGCTGTAAAGATGCTGAATTTCTTATGGCTGAAGTTAAAGAGTTTGCTGAAAGACAGAAAAACAGTTGAGGGTTCAGTCATACCATGACTTATATGAAAAAGGTAAAGATAAAGGTTTCCCCTGTCCAGTCATGTCCAACTCTAGGAGTGGTGCTCATCTCTGATTCACAGCCAAGGGTGCCAACATTGTCCAAAGATGCTTCTGGGGTCATGTGGCTGGCATAACTATATGCCAAGGTGCACAGAATGCTGTTACCTTTCACACTAAATTAGGAGGTACCTATTTATCTACTTGCATTTTTATATGCATGGAGTAGATAACAACAACTCAGCCCATTACACAGTGCTTGGGTGTCAAAGTTGAGCTGCTGACCTAGTCAACAAGCCCAGAGTCTGAGACCGCCATGCCTCCCTGTAAAACAACTTACATGAAATGTTATTGTAAATATTTGGTCTAAAAATCTTTTCACTCATATGTTTAAGAGTAGCTTCAGACCAAGGACAACACCTCTCTTAAAAGGAATAGATTTTTGAAATTAGAGATTTATGAAAGACGCATCTTCCTTTTAACCAATTAAGCTTTTGCAAACAACAAAGTTCTTGTCTGAACAAAAGAGCTGTATAATCACCCCTGTCTGACTTGGCAATTGAAACAAATTCTAGTATTTCTCTTTAAGAGAATGACTGGGTTCACACCTTGTGCTAAATCATAATTGATTTAGTTTTAGTTTAGCATGTTGTATGTACCTAGCTACTGTGATTTGAAAACCATAGCTTCATCTGAACCATGTTAGATGAATCCAAGAGATCGTACGGTGTGTAAACCTTTTCTTCATTCCTCATTCTCTTTATACTCATTCTTTGGTCAGACATGGAAATGGGTCATTGGCCCTATGATTCTGTACGTCTGCGAGAGACTGGTGAGGTTTTGGCGCTCACAGCAAAAGGTGGTTATTACAAAGGTAAGAATCGTAAAGGTGGATTACATGTTTTAAATAACTCAAAATGCTAATCATTTTGCTGTCACCTAGTGGTCAGTGATCCCTACAGACAATGGGTCCCAATGCTGGGAAGAAACTTCTAAACAAATTATCACAAAATATATTAATTTGGAACTCTCCGGTATTAATTTAATAGTTAATAATTATGGAGGGGATGTTTTCATTCAAATTATTATTGCAAATAAATATTAAAATACCTTTTGCTGCTTTGTGTTAACTCAGGACAAACTTTGATTTCTGCTGACATTCTGAGAACTTTATTTCTTGTGTCAGGTTGTCACTCATCCTTTCCAAACCTTTGAGCTCCAGATGAAAAAGAAGGGTTTTAAGATGGAAGTTGGGCAGTATATTTTTGTCAAATGTCCTGCAGTGTCTGTACTGGAATGGCATCCTTTCACACTGACTTCTGCCCCTGAAGAAGATTATTTCAGCATTCACATACGTGTTGTAGGGGATTGGACAGAAGGCTTGTTCAAAGTTTGTGGATGTGACAAACAAGAACTCCAAGAAGCTTGGAAACTGCCTAAGTATGTACACAACATCATATTTTTTATGAAGTGTCATGTTATAGCATCAATCATAAAATTAAGTTTGGATCCTGTTTTGGTGCTATTCACCATTGTCAGAATGGAAAAAATCTGTCTTAAGTGGTTTAATTGTACTATGAAAGATGAGATACTCCTCAACACAAGATGAGTTTATCAGCACTGGGAGCTCAAACTAAAGTGCATTGCAATTGTTATTATTATGGTTGGTCACATAGTCAGCCAGATTTTTAGATTGGATTTGGACTTTTGTCCACCTATCAGGTCTTTCTCAAGGACCTGGGATAGACAGATGTTGTTACTGGAGGTTTTGAAGGTACTGTTGCAGGATGTAAGCTGTTCCAAGTAAAGCTGCCTTTTGCAATTGACTGATGGAGATTTTGTCAATGCTGATGGTATTCAAGAGGTGCTCCAATTGTTTTGGGATTATACCCAAGGCACCTATTACTATTGTATTATCTTTGCTTTATTACTATGGACTCTGATAATCATAAAATAAAATTATTCAAAATATGGAACAGTCTCTAAATATAATAAGATTAGCTCCAGTCTGTGAAATGATTATCTGAAACTTTATCTTCCCATTGTAGGATAGCTGTAGATGGTCCGTTTGGTACTGCTAGTGAAGATGTGTTCAGTTATGAAACTGTGATGCTTGTTGGAGCTGGCATTGGAGTTACCCCTTTTGCATCCATCCTCAAATCTGTATGGTACAAATACTGCAATAATGCCATGGACCTAAAACTCAAAAAGGTATGTCCCCAACCTATTTCTTACAATTCAGCATTTATTTTGTAGCATTCAACAGCATATATAAAAATGTGGAGCTATATGCACTCAGATGGGATTCACATATGTGTGTGCGCAAAACTAGGATTTCACATCCAGCCTTCCCCACCTTGGAGAGGGAGAGGGAGAGAGGGAGGGGGAGGGGGGAGAGAGTTAGGAATTGTCTTTCCTTACTCTAACTTTGGCATAAACATGTCCCAAAAACTGTTTTTTCTGCTATGTTCTTATGATATCTCCAGCTAATATCAGAGATAGCTTAAAGTTATCATTTTCTGTCCCTATTTTAAAAAAGTGAAATTATCTTACAACATAATTTTCTGTGAAAATATTTAGCATTTGTCTGGTGCCTATTGGTTCATGCGTAATAATAACAATCATCACTCTGGCACAAGAACCTCTAAAGCTGGAATGGAATACAGAAAAATTATGCTTTCCTAAGCGGTTTAAGTTAACCATGATGCTACACAAAAAATAACATGCAAACTGCAGCTGCTTGCCAGGAACATTGACCAGTCACTGACATTTCTAGTGAGTCAGAAATTGTAATAATAAGAACAAAACCTTTGTTGGAGAAGCCATAAAAATGCAACTATGCTTCCAGAGGTGATGGAATTAGCAACACACAGATGACAGAATCCTCCTATTTTGGCTTATGTGAGACTGAGTATCTGCTTGGGTAATGTCTGACAACTTGTCAGATATTCAGGCTCACTATAAATATGGGTTTAATGTTCTTTTGAAAAAAGCACTCCTGGGTTTTTAAACATGAGCTAAGTGCTCTCTTGAAAGAATGATAATTCTACGTTGCACAGAAAAACAGTTCAGACTGGGGAAAACAACTGGGTTTTGTCAGCTGTGTGTTGATGTTTCTGTTAGCCTGAATAAAAAAAATCAACTCATATTTTAAAGATTTCTGTTCCTGTCACTTCTAAGCAAGATTGAAATCTTCTGTTATAGCCAAGATATTGTCACAGTTGACAATACTTTGTGGCCTTCAGGAAAAGAAGATGAATGAGATCACCTAGCTAAAGATGATCTAATAACGTGATAATGTTCAATTTCACTCCTTCCAGATCTATTTTTATTGGCTCTGCCGAGATACCCATGCTTTTGAATGGTTTGCGGATCTCCTGCAATCAGTGGAGACTCAGATGCAGGAAAAGAATCAAACAGACTTTCTCAGCTACAACATCTATCTTACTGGCTGGGATGAATCTCAGGTAACTTTTGGATCAAAGCAATTGGATCTTTAGGAAAAGAAGGCAGTTACTGCATATCCTTTACTTTTCTGTGGGGATTGGATCCACAGTGACTGTTGCCCATGAACCAACAGGCTCTTGTTGACCATTTTCACAAGTTGTTATATTAGGGGTCCCACCAATGAGACACCATCACAAATATTTGAAAAGTAAATTAAGAACAGCTGGGAGCTGATCTGGAATTACCAACAGATTGGGTTTTTCTCATGGATAATTGTGATTAAACTGTTCTGAGACTAATGTGTGATTGCTGAGAATCAAAGACAAGTGGGTGTGAATGAACATTAATGCAAAGCATTCAAGCAAGCATATTTATTATAGCAATGCAAATCTTCCAAAACAGATACTTCAGAATGCATGAGAGTGTATATGAAGCATCTTTTTGAATGGAACCAGCAACCAGCTGGAAACATTGAAAAAGCAACCAGCAGCATTTTCTTCCAGGCACACACGGCTGATCCAAAAGCTGCTCAAAAAGCTGTTCTGTCTGTCTGTCTGTGCATATACAAGTCCAGCCATTCAGTTGAGGCATGTTTGTGCAAGAAGAACTGGGAGCAGTTTCTGGAGAAAAGAGCTGTGCATATCTGGAGAAGATGTAGCTATTCAGTGGGGAAAGGAGTTTGAAAGCACTATGTATTCAGTAGCAGTTCTTTCAAAGTATTTACATAGCACTCATGTCTATTAAAACAACTGTTTTATTTGTGTGCTAGCAGGATACAAACATATCTCAAGATTTTTTTCAAGGAGAGAGGCAGTCTACTCTTTCCTTCTTCTACCATCTGAATTAGGAATAAGTAAATTATATATGTTGGTTGATGGATTATGTACCATCAAGTGCTTGTCAAGTCTTAGCAACCACACAGATAGATTTTCTCTATGAAAATGATGTATTTCAGGTGAGATTATTAATGTTATCTTTGCATGACAGATCTTTGTTTCAGTTCCTCACTTCTGAGGCTAGAAACTTTTTGGAAGACATATGACTCAATGCTTTCTGAACAGTATGGGGAAATTTTTATTTTTCCCCCTTGATTAAGAAAACCTTTGAACCTTTGCTCACAGCATGCACGCCAGCTTCAAGACTATCAGGAGAAAGACTTGCCATCTCAGAAAGAAAAGTGATTAGGTTTTCTTTTAAAGGAAATTGTTGTAAGCTGTGGTTATGATTTATGTTTAGATTATTTTAAAAATTACTGATGGGATAGAATACAGTATAACAGAATTAAAATTATCTGTATGAAGATGACTGTGGTTTGGTAAATATGTCTAGCATACTGGGGAGTCTTCTGTACCAGCAGTTTTAAGGTGCTTGTCTTTGGTGCTGGGTAGGAATAAAGTCAGCTTCAGAAACTGCACTTCAGATTTCACAACAAAGGCAGCCAGGTGTTCTGGGCAAGCAATGGTTACTTTGGTCTTTGATTAGGGGACACCTCTGGTTCTTTACCCTTCTCATCCATGCTGGGTAGTAAGCACCATTTCCTTTCATTTCATGTAGCTCCTATTGATAGATCTTCTGTAAGTACTTTCTTGATTGATTTTCCTTCTTAATTGACATTTTCCCACACAAAGGATCCACTGGTCAATCAGGTTAGGAGGAAACAGTTTTACCATTCTACTTGGCATTTGGGCTTTCATGGAAATTTTATTAATTTCACTCAGTTAAAAAGAAGAAAGCCCACTATTTCACCCCACGACCTGTGAACCTGCTGGAAGAAACAAAAATTGTCTTTGTTTCATTGGTCACTGAAGAACTTTTTTTTAAAAAAAAACAGACTTTCACTGCTACAAAGAATCAGAAAACAGATGTTCAAAGTCCATCACAGAACAATATCTTCATAATTGTGCAGGATGGCCAGGACAAAATGGCAATGGAGGGTATCGATCAGTAATCAAAAGGAAGAGGGCATCACAATGCACAATAGCCAAGTGTGTGGAATAATTTGCCCACAAATAAAGAACTGCAAGAGGCCCATAAATGCTGCTTGTGCCACCAGAAGTAAGACAACACTATTTTTTGATGCAAAGCAAGGAAAATTGGATTGTTTTAAATAGATAGATCAAAAATGACCTCATGCATTCTTAGCCTCAAGAAACAGTATACTACAGTACACTCACACCAGAGCAAGCAGTCTTAGGTAAGCAGTCTTAGGAGACATTGTAAGATCTCTTCCTCAGTTTTTCCTCCATCATATACAAATTTGTTGGTTTTGTGTTATGCTTTTTTCTGTTTTGTTGTATACTATTAGGCTATTAGGGGCTATCATTAGGAACCAACCCCTCTTTTATACTGAACGCAGCTATCTCAACTTATATTTCCCAATCTGTTTCCTTCTGGATGTGTTGGACATCAACTTCTGTGGGCCATGCTGGCTAGGAATTACAACTGGAAGACACCTAGTTACAAAAAGTTGCTGAACAACTTTCTAATTTCTTGCTTTTATCTTTCCAGGCAACTCATTTTACAATGCATCATGATGAAGAAAAAGATGTGATTACGGGCTTAAAACAGAAAACTCAATATGGAAGACCAAATTGGGAAAATGAGTTCAAAACAATTGCAGGCCAACATCCAAAGTAGATTTCTAACTTTTATTCTATCAGTAAATTATTTATTGTTATTGGTTTTATAAATTAGTCTTTGAGGGAAATGGGCAGTTTAAAAATTAAAAAAGCAAATAAATGAAGTACTGGTTCCAGTTAATTTTTGATACTTTGGGCTCAATTTGCAACATCACATATAGATATAATAACCATATTTTCTTGGAAAAAATAAAGAACAAACCTGAATATGAGATAAATCTGAAAATTTTTGGATAAAAATTTTTAATTGAATATATTTATAACTTTGCTTTAAAAAGGAATATTCAACCCCAAAAATACTTCACAAAAATGCATATTCTAAAAATAATTTCTACAATCAAATCATGTATGCAAATTTATTTTAAAAAGACAGTTCAATTTCCATATTCACATGAATGTGAAAGACGATGCATTAAGTGGTACCATTTAAAGATTAAATGACCAAAATAAAGGACAAAAGTGGGTTTTTAAAAAATAAATACATCTAAAGGACAGCTTTCTGAAACAAAGGACTGTCCTTCATAACTAAGGAGATATGATCACTGTACATGTAGTGCTGAAAGAAACTTGACATGAAGCTATATTTGCTCATTCTGCTGCAGTGAGTTCTAAAAGATTATCATCTGAATTTTAATCTATTAAGATTAAAAAAGCAAGTTGCAAACTTGGAAAACTCACGGAGACTAAAGTCCTCAGTCTGCAAGTTCTGAACTGTATAACCACTCATCTAATACAGAATAGATTTTATATATAATTTTATGTTTTAGCTGAAAAAGAGATAAGAATTGTTATTTTATTTTTCCAGTAAAATTAATGCGATTTTTGTTTGGAAATGCTGAATTTTGTTTGGATGAATATCCGATAAAAATATCTTGAAAGATTCTGAAAACCACATCAGCTTAACTGTGTCATTTGCCTTGCTATAAATTTGTCCCCTTCTGACAATATTTACATGTCAATTTCATTTCAGTTGGAATGACATCCAAATAATAATAATGCATTCATTTATATGCAAGAAATATCATATATCATTTTTCTTAAAGGCTGAAGAAAATGTTATTAAAATACATATTGTATACATATTTAAAAATATTTAATCTAGACAACATTATAGATTATTTATATTTTAATTAAGCTTTTTGGGTTCTAAAACCTAAAAGTGAAAATTGCTGAAAATTTGGGATCTTTGGATTTATTCAGGCATGCATAATCATTGCATACAATTGCCAAGCCATGTGACAAGTTGCACATTGCATATTTGAAGCAGTATGTTTTCTATCATTAGAATTTATTTTATTTATTAAATTTAAATGCCCCCACCACTCATTAATTAAGTGACTCTGGGCAGCTTACAAGCCATAAATTGTCTCAAATAGATTTATCAAGACAGTTCACTTTCAGCTGTGAGCCATGATAATTATGGGATATGAACGATGTGCATGAGTATGTTAATGAGAGCTTTTTGGATTTCAAATAGATCTCACATAAAAGCTGAGAATGTTGTTACCAATGTTAAAGGGTGAGTTTACCTTCTGGGAATTTTGATACAACACAAGACAGTATGGACTATATTCTTGTTAAAAGATAAAAATAGAGGTTTCCCCTGCCAGTTGTGGGTGACTCTAGGGGGCTGTTTCCTAGCTGAAGAGCCAGCGTTTGTCCAAAGACATTTCCATGCTCATGTGGCCATGTCATATAGGCATATGTGGCCATGTCATATAGTCATATAGGCATGACTATAGGCTGAGGTGCAAAGAATGCTGTTACCTTTCCCACCAAAGGTGGACCTTATTTATCTACTTGCATGTTTACATGCTTTCGAACTGCTAGGTTGGCAAGAACTAGGCAGACAACAGGAGCTCACCTCATTACACGGTGGCTCTTGAGTCTCGAACTCAAGTTGCCAACCTTCTGGCTGACAAAGCCGATGTCTTAACCACTCACATCACCACATGCCCAGCATAATTCTTATAGCACAATTCAATTTCACAGTGGCAATACTTATATTGTATGGCACATTTGGGACCTAAAGTGTGTTTTCCTCTTTTCACTTTCAGTTCCAGAGTTGGTGTTTTCTTGTGTGGACCTGAAGCCTTGGCTACAACTCTAAATAAGATGTGCATTAATAATTCAGATGCTGACCCAAGAGGCATACACTTTATATTCAACAAAGAAAATTTTTGAAATGCATTGACCAGTCCTAATTCAGCCATGATGAATTAATTGAAATTAATGATAAATTGATATTTCATTGGAATTTTGCTAAAAGTTTCAGGTGTGTTTAATATTGTATAATTTAGCGAAAAAATATACATTTAACAAATTTAAGCTGATCCTTTTTTTATGCCATGGCAAATCTTCTTAAGGGGCTTAGGATATATTAGTATTGTCAAATACAGACTAAGTTCATAAACAGTGTTAAACCATAAGGAAATGTGCAGTGTCTTCGGTTAGTGTGTAATCCAAATATATTGTGGTTTGCAAACTAAGGTTTATCACAGGCTGGATAATGTGCAGACCATGGGCCCTTCTGCAACCCCAGCAGATCAAAATCTGATCCAGATTTAGTTTCTCATTCAACTGCAGAACTCATTGGATGATTTTGAACAATCAGTGTCTCTCAGCTCCATCTATCTCAACAATTTGCACCGTTAAACAAAGGACAGAAAGAGTATGCAAGCAGCACTAAAACTACAGCACAAAGCTCTAAGTTGTTCAGCACTTCATTCATTATAAATCTCTTTGAGATTATATAGACAAAATTTTTCAATAACTTCTTCAGACATTTAGATGTGTATCTGATGTGACTCTTAGAATAGAAATAGGGCAACAGAAAATGAGTGAGGACAGGATTACTAATACTCACCTTTCGCTTAAATGGCATTTCTTCCTGCCAGGACTATTTCCATTACATCTGGTAGACCAAATGCAATTTTCATGGTAACAAACAAAGATGGAGAAACTGACTCACGATGGCTTGCTATGCAAACTGTTGTTTGTCTTGGAATGTTCTCAAGCTACAATAATGATTAGAGAAAGGGTTTTAAATCCCAAATATCAGAATGAGGTTAGCCATATTCCAGTCCACATTAGAGCTTGTATAACAGATCCCATATGGGAATCAAACTGATAGTGTATCCAATTGCACTAGTTTCTACTGCCCAAAAAAGACCATTTTAGAGCTAGATTTTATATCTTATCCTCTAAACTTCTTAGCCCCCATGTTTGAAAGAATTTGTCTTTGCAGCATATATGTGGTTGAAACTATCTAACATGTGCTACTGTATTGCTCTGATTATTAGGGAAACTGAAAAATGCTCACTGTTTCTTTACTTACATAACTGGACAAAATGAAAATATGCTTATTGCCTTCTTGTTCCACATTGTGTAATGTTGCTAATGTTACCAAAATTCGCATAGCAACAGTAAGACTTGCAGCCAAATAACAGGCCTAGATATGAAGAAACAACCTGAAAGATCTGTTTTTTTTACCATTATCATTGATTGGATGTTTAATTGCAAACTTGCCTTGATTACTGATTAAACAGATTTGTTTGCTGTTTTATTACTAATTTTATGAAATCCTAGTAATTTGTCATAAAATCCACTAGGATATCATTGGTTGTTGAATTGTATTTTAATATTCTAACAGATCACCAGTTAGCATTTAGTAAGTATATTTTTAGCAGTATTACTATTAATTCAGTACTAATTAACTTCTTGAATGTAACTTTCCTTAGTATTCCATTGACTGAATTCATATTCTACTTTAGTCTTTATTTGTATGTTATGTATTCATTTAGCAGTTTCCTCTTTCTTCCTTCTTAATCCTTTTTCAAATTTTGTATTTTATGAACAAAATATAGTCAGTGAATGTTGAATGTTCTTTATTCTAGTCTGGGACTTAAGGAAAGAAAAGGATAATATACAAGAAACAATTAAAATTGATCAGAAGATTCTTCACTGAATGCAATGTTTTTAATTTTTACTCCTAAGTGTGAAAAATAAAATAAGAATATGATGGGTATGTGATATAAACCAATTACTGTATGAGAAAAATATTATTAAATTGTTATTTTTAAGACACATTTATAGATGATTTTATTGACAAGCTAACTCAAATACTTGATTTGCACAATAGAAAATGGTTAAATTCTGGTGATTTCAATGAAATACAATTAACCTCACCTCAAAAAAACCCATTGCAACTTAAACCTAAGCTTGACTGAAATGTGTTTAGTGTTTAGAAATGTTTAATGTTAACAATTCTGGAACATCATACAACACATATTTGTATAATGTGTTTCTTCCAAAGAAAGTTTATATATGTCTGTTGTTCAATCGCTAAGTCGTATCCGACTCTGCGATCCCATAGGCTGCAGCACACCAGACTTCCCTGTCCCCCACTGTTTCCCAGAGTTTGCTCAAATCCACGCTCACCGCATTGATGATGCTATCTAACCACCTCATCCACTGCCATCCCCTTCTTCTTTTGCCTTCAGTCTTTCCCAGCATCAAGGTCTTTTCTAGTGAGTCCTCTCTTCTCATTAGGTGGCCAAAGTATTTGAGCTTCAGCTTTAATATCTGTCCTTCCAATGAAGAGTCAATTTCATTTAGGACTGACTATTTTGATCTCCTTGCTGTCCAAGGGACCCAGTACCTCAATTCAAAGGCATCAATTCTTCGATGCTCAGCCTTCTTCATGGTCCAACTCTCACAGCCATACATTACTACTGGGAAAGCCATAGCTTTGACTTTACAGATCTTTGTCAGCAAGGTGATGTCTCTTCTTTTTAATATGCTGTCGAAGTTCATCATAGTTTTTCTCCAAAGAAGCAAGGATCTTTTAATTTCATGGCTGCAGTCACCATCTGCAGTGATCTTGGAGCCCAAGAAGGTCACTGCTTCCATTTCTTCCCCTTCTCTTTGCCAGGAAATGATGGGACCAGATGCCATGGTCTTAGTTTTTTTAATGTTGAGTTTCAAGACAGCTTTTGCACTCTCCCCTTTCACCTTCATCAAGAGGCTCTTTAGTTCTTTTGTTTGTGTATGTCCACTTAGAGTTCAATAGTAGTATATTCCAAATCCAAAGAGAGAAGATATAGAGGGTCTATATACTTATAGTATATAAGTTATAGAGGTCTATAAACTTTTAAAATAAGTGCTATCTAAAGCATATAAGGCAAATTAAGCTCTTTTCAAAATGTTAAAAGTTTGACTATTAGTACTTTTCAATGTATTAAAATAAATGCTATTTTTTCCAAAATATGTTAACATTACAATGGGAATATTATCTTTGATTCTCTGAGAATGTGATCATGTCAGATGTTGTCTTTTTGAATTTTTACTTAAATTGAGAATTCTGCTTCAATAAAGTTAATTATTTTAAATTTACTAAAATAGTCTAATTTCCTTTTGCTTCCCAGATTTCTGATTATGTTTACTGTTAAGTAAAAAGTTTTGCAAGAATTAAAGATAATTATATGCCTATTGTAGAGATTTTAAAGAGACCTAAAAGTTGGTTTCCCCCCAACTTTTATGTGTGTTGCTCTTTATCTAGGATTACCAGATGTCCAACAAATTGAGAACATGTCCTCCTCTTTGTCCTCATATCCTACATCCGGCAAGCATCACCTCAAAATGAAATATTTTCTGCTTTTTGATTGCTTATTTCCACATTTTGGACTGTTTTCACAACAGTAATTAGACTTTTATATATTGTGACTTTATAAATTATCTGCTTCTTTCTTTCCCTAACCTATCAACAGATCTGACAGCGTAAATTTATGCTTAGTTCCTGATTTGAGCAACTGACTTAAATTTGGGTCCTTCGTATCTATGATCATTGTAGTCTGCAGATCACGTGACCCAATATACATTTCTATGGTGAAAATTGCATAGTGTTTCGATATCATTGCTAAATATATTCATGAAAATGAAAATTTGTTGGAAAAATACTATGATGAAAAATCAGTTTATAATAGTATGTGGGAATGACCTTGGGAGACCAAGTGAAGAGATGCTGTCTAGAGAACAATCAGATAACAGTGAGTACAGCCCACAGCTGCATAGTAGGTGGAGCAAGAGGCTTAGGAGGGACCATCTCTAAATTAACAGGCAGGTAAAGATGATGGCTGAGGAACTATACTTTCAACTTAAAAGATTCTATTACACTAGAATAGAATTTTTACACTAAAGTTGCTGAAAAGCAGCCATCCTGGCAGAGACTTAAGCACAGAATTAGCCTGGATCCAGTTGCAAAAGGGCTAAGGCTGACCCCCTTGAATTCCACAGAGCCTTACCTATTAGTTCCCAAAGCAGAATTGCCATTCTGGGGAGATTTCTGTAAAATAGGCAGAAGACAGTAAAGTAGCTAGTTTGAATTCTACCCATGTGAATCTGGTTGTTTGCACCTGACAAAAGCAGAATTAGTCTAAATGGCCATGTTTTTTGTCTGATCTACCTGTAAAGACAGCACAAGCCTACTGATGCTGGAAAAAGTAATTTCATATACAGTACTTTTGTAGCTTTTTGTTGCAGATGCCAAGAAATTTAAGCAGTGTCCTCCTTCCCTCCCTCCCCATTTGTCCTCCTTTCCTTGTCCATGTCCTCCTTTGCCAATTCAAATACTTGGCAACCCTGTCACTACCTTACCTGTTCCATCCCACTTATGAATAGTGACAGTCATAAAAAGAGAGCTTTGTCATTGTTGTGATACAATGTTCAGTGTTGTCAGCAGAACCTGCCTCAAGAGCTGCTGAGTCTGTCCTTTCTACATCTGTAACTGTCTGGTTTGGTGCACCAATCATGCAGGACATGTACAGACTTAAACAAATTGTCAGGACTGCAGAAAGAATAATTGCAACTAGCCTACCCTCCATGGAGGAGCTGTATGGAAGGTCAAGAGAAGAGTGGAGAAAATATCTGCAGACCCCTCTAACCCTGGACATAATTTGTTTGAACTTCTTCTCTGTGGACTATGCTATAGGGTACTGCATACCAAAACAACCAGACATAAGGACAGTTTTTTCCCCTGTGCCATCATTCAGCTGAATACTTGATTCATAAATGAAAGGACACAAAGTGTAAAGAATTCTAAATTAACGTAAGTACTGTCTGAGGTGTATACTTATCAATAGATTGTGGTTCAAATTCTACACTTTACTATGTTCCTTTTCTACTGGCTTCATACTTTGAATGCATACTTTACTGGTGAATACATAACTTTATGTTATTAACTGTTGGTGTTCATGTTATTACTGTTGGTATTGCAAGTACACTGAGAGTATACTCAAATTCCTTCTGTGTCTAAACATGCTTGACCAATAAAGTATCTGAATCTGAAAGTTATTGAAGAGTTAAAATTTCCAAGCCCCAGAGAAAGAAAACTGAGATTGGTACAGCAAACATCTGAAACTGAAATTCCTATCTTGGTTACAACTATTAGGTGAAATTATACAAATTCACTTTCCTATATTCTAGCAGCATTAATCAATCAACTGTTTATCCTTTCCCTTCAGACTGTAACCTACCACAGCATTCTGTGGATAGTTGGCAAGCTAAAAATGTTTTAAAATTAAATGAAACTAAATTCTAGGATTTATTGGATAAATCTGATTACCTGAACCGTTATAATGTTGGGATGGATTGACCAGACTCATTACAAAACAGTGAAGTTCCATTATTAGCCATATGTCCCAGGACAGAATTAATTCCCATTTGGATCCTGTTCTACATTTTCCACCAAGAAAATGTTTGCCACCTTAAGTTGTTTATAAATAATAAAGGCAGAATACAAATAAATAAAAAACCATTTTCAATCCAAGGTCACCACCTTTTAGGATTGCAAAGTATGTTCCTGTTTTCAAAAAG
Source organism: Acrochordus granulatus (assembly GCA_032468055.1). Lineage (NCBI taxonomy): Eukaryota > Metazoa > Chordata > Lepidosauria > Squamata > Acrochordidae > Acrochordus > Acrochordus granulatus. The sequence goes on from JANHZU010004529.1 coordinate 439,161, forward strand.
GGTGAAAAAGAGAACTGGGCATAATTCTGGAATATATTATTAAACAATTAAAAAATGCATTGCTTGGCAGAAACTAATATTGGTTTATCAAGAGTTGACTGATACATTATGTGCCATCAAGTTGGTGTCAACACTTAGCAATCAGTATAGATTTTCTCCATGATGATCTTTCCTTCAGGTCTTCCAACAGTGCATCCATTCCACTGAAACTGGGTCTATCCACCTTGCTGTCGGTTCTCTTCTCTTTCTGTCTACTTCTCCCATCATTATACGCTTCTTCAGAGAGCTAGATTCTTTGTATGTTTCTGAAGCATGATAACTTAGTCTGATAATTTGTGCCTTGACTAAGAAGTCTAGGTTAATTTATCTGATGATCCACTTGTTTTTTTGTATTCTCAGAAATTTTTTCTAATGTCAAATTTTAATGTACCAATATTATATCTGTCTTGTTTCTTTGAAGTTTTGCTTTGAACTTTGTTTTGCTTCAAGAAGTTGAGTAAAGAAAAAACTGTCCTAATTGGTCTTGGTATGTTTTTAAAATCTACACAGGTATTAGTTTTCCCAGTTAATTCCCTTACACTAGATATGAACAAAGGCTATATATGCAATTTTGTAAACCACGTAAAGTAAAATAGATTCAAGTGCTGGGCAGGAAAATTGCTGTTGATTTCCAGTCATAAGAAGGTTCTTTATTATAAATGGAACGGCCTGCAAAGACTTTCTGGATGACATCTAGTATTTACACTAACTCCACAGTGGAAGAGCAGAAATTTAAGACACATCAGAAAGGCATGACAATGGCATTAATTTTTAAAATACAGAGCATCTTGTTTTTACACTAGGTATAAAGGAACTTCAGTATGTGACGTATTATATACATACAGAAGAAGTGCAAGGCAGCTGAAGCTCTTTATAAAACAAAAATTGTTTTATTTACTTTTTCTTTCTAAACATTTTACTTCATTGTATACTTTATATGAAACATCATGCCAAATGTATTCGTCCAAAAATGGATTCTTAACACAAACCCACTTGACAAAGAAAAATACTCATCCCAGATGAGTGAAAACCATGCATATTGGATGTTGCGATACTGGAACTTTTTGAAACTCAGGCACAAGGTGTTTGCCTTGTATGAGAATGTTTGCTTTCCTTTGCTTCCTCTGGCTGGAATGTACAGTCATGTGAAAAATAAAGTACACCCTCTTTGAGTTCTATGGTTTTACATATCAGGACATAGTAAAAATCATCTGGTCCTTAGCAGTTCTTAAATTAGGTAAATACAACCTCGGATGAACAACACATGTCTTCTTACACCATGTCATTTATTTTACAAAAATAAAGCCAAAATGGAGAAACCATGTATGAAAAACTAAGTACACCCTTACTGCTTCCATAGGTATGAAGATGCTAAGTAGCAGCCAAGTGTTGCTAATCAAGTACCCATGATCAATTGATCATCAGTGTGACTACCTCTATAAAAGTCAGTTTGAGGAGTTTGTTGGTCTCCAGCATCTAGGTGAATGTTAATATATGCCAAAGAGTGAAGACATCAGCAATGATCTTAGAGGAGCAATTGTTGCTGCCCATTAATCTGGGAAGGGTTAAAAGGTCATTTCCAAACTATTTAAAGTCCATCATTCTACAGTGAGGAAGATGATTCATAAGTAGAAAACATTTAAGATAGCTGACAATCTTCCCAGAAGTGCATGTCCCAGCAAATTCACCTCAAGGTCAGACTGTGCAATGCTCAGAGAAATTGCAAAAAATTCAAGAGGTACATCTTAGATTCTACAGGTCTCAGTTAGCATGTGAAATGACTGAACAAGTATGGTTTGTATGAAAGGGTTGCCAGGAGAAAGGATCTTCTCTCTAAAAAGATCATGGCAGCATGACTTTGGTTTGCAAAGTTGCATCTGAACAAATCACAAGACTTCTGGAAGACTGTCTTTTGGACAGATGAGACCAAAGTGGAGATGTTTGGCCATAATGCACAGTGTCATGTTTGGTGAAAATCAAACCAGCATATCAGCACAATTTGCCAACCATCTCATACCAACCATCAAGCGCAGTGGTGATGATTTGGGCTTGTTTTGCAGTCACAAAACTTGGGCACCTTGTAGTCATTGAGTCGACCATGAACTCCTCTATATACCAAAGTATTTTAGAATCAAATGTGACACCATCAGTCCAACAGCTAAAGCTTGGCCAACATTGGGTCATGCAACAGGACAATGATCCCAAGCACACTAGCTAATCTACAACAGAATGGCTGAAAAAGAAAATAATCAAGGTATTGCAATGGCCCAATCAAAGTCCAGGTCTCAACCCAATTGAAATGCTCTGGCAGGACCTCAAGAGAGCTGTGCATAAACAAATGCCCACAAACCTCAATGAACTGAAGCAATGTTGTAAAGAAGAGTGGG
>JANHZU010004530.1:21599-31805 GCA_032468055.1 Acrochordus granulatus
GCAAGACAGGGGGGCCTGGCGTAATGCAGTCCATGGGGTCGCGAAGAGTCGGACACGACTGCGCGACTGAACAACATATTAGGCCATCCCATAGCTAGCCAATGCTGCCTCTAAAGCAGTGTTTCTTATTCTCAGCTACTTTAAGATGTTTGGATCTCAACTCTCAGAATTTCCAAACCAGCATGATGGCTGGGGAATTCTAAAAGTTGAAATCTGCACATCTTAATGTTGCTAAGGTTGAGAAACACTAATGCTCCTCTCCTTGGACATCTAGAGTGACCAATTGAGTTGAGATGGAGGCTTGAATTCTTCACTAAAACAGCTAACAACAAAACCAACATTTTTTACAGTCTTGCTCTTCCTTTTCACCACTACCGCATCTGGCTGTCTGGACCTTGCCTGATCCTAAATTATATTTTACAATTACAACTAACCCTTCGGGGTTAATAATACTATCTTCAATCCTGGACTGATTTTGACAGTCCTTGTTATTATCCCTCTTGGTTGACTGTTTTCTCTGGTTTAATGACCCTGGAACATGACATAGTTTTCTACTGTTTAGTCTTTTGTATCTGCATTGTATGCCACTCTGTCTTTTGAAAGTCAGACAATCTCCATGTCACTTTTCTTACTGCCTTTGGAATACCCCCCTCCCCATTCTGCACATTTAAAATAGCCTTGAAAACCGCTCTGGTTCCTAAGGCCTTGGATCAGAGTGGGTGACATTTTAATTGTTGTTCTAGTATTTGGGTTTTTTTTAAATAGCATTTTATGACTGTTTTTACTATATATGCCACTCGAGTTGTTGCAGAGTTGGGTGGTTTTATAGCTTTTTACAAAAATAAACAAATCTGTCTATGCTACTGAGTAGTGTTCTTTGACACTTTCTCCATTTATTCCCTCATCCTCTTTGCTCTTTTTCTTCCCCCTGTTGGTGTATCTTCATAAGTATTTTATCTGAGTACATGCACATATGTTTCTGTTGAGTATTTGGGATTTGTTTTTATATATATGCTTAAATATCTATGTCTAAATATGAATGGGCACTGAATTATCTTAGATGCTTCCATCCATCTTGCTGGATAACATTATTCACTCTGGAATACAGCCACCAGCATGCCTCCCCAAATCACATGGAACCCTTCTGTATTATATGCTAGTACCTAGTATTTCTGTACTCAGTTTTGTATACAGTTCTCTGCTCTACAGCACTTCCAAACTATGCCAACCAATGAAAACACCAGCTGAATAACTGGGGTAAGCTCTCTGAGGCCATATGGCTCCCTGAAGCCCTGAATTACTGTTTTTCTAACATCCTCTAGAGCCTCCTCCAATTCAATGGCTGAAAATCAGCAGCTCTTTTTCCTATCAAAACCCCCATTGAATCTATACTTAAACCAAGAACCTATTTCCAAACTGTGTAAACCAGAACCCTGGTCTTGTCCAGAGGCATAGAATAGCTTCTCTTTGGATCCTTATCCTCCTCACCATGACTTTTCTCCTTCCAAAGAAATATTAAATGAGCCCAACAGCTCCCAAAAAGTTGCCTAACCCTGCATCACAATTAAGGACATGTGGACTTTGTAAACAAACAAAGCTAATCTCAGAAATGAGTAAGAGCACCTTTAATGTTGTATCAATGTAGGGATCATGGTTCCGAGCTGCTGCTGCACTGCATCTCACTGTAAAACACTGCAGGTTGTTGCTAAGAGGAAAAAATAAAGAGGAATTAGGCTGGCAGTCCTTCATCAATTGTCACCTTCCTGATGTGTTCTAACTACCACTCCTAAAAGACTATGTGAGCAGGAGAATTCTAAGGGCTGAGTCCTAATGCTTATAAAGAGTATCAGATCAAAGAAACTAAACCTTGGTTATTAGTTGTACTAGTGTAAAAAATAGATTGTGAAATATATAGGACTGTCATTTGAGCCAAACAGCTAAAGACAGTGCCAGATTCCAGATAAACTCCTTCATGTATGGTCAGGAGAATGACTTCAAAAATCCCATCTTGGAGCTGCAAACTCTAAGTATTTTTATCAATAAAGAGGAGTTAAATTAAAATTTCTATTTTATGTATATATTCTATTAAGAATATCTAAAAGGTCTATGTTGTCCCAAAACATTCTATATAGAAGCCATGAAATGTGATGTACAAGTTTGGTTAATTTAAACATAACTATAAAAAATCCTGTTAATTTTGTGCAAACTGCCAATTTGGTTACTTTGGTTTGCAAAGAATATTATCTAGTTTAGTGCCCCCAGCCAATGCACTTTGTTCAAAAAATTACAGTTAAATAATGACTTATTCAGAATCTTTCTATAGAATTAACAGAATCTGTTGAGAGGATTTTATCAAATAAAACTTCTTTCCTTTCCAACATCAAATTTCTGCCCCATCTTCTGCTATATTGATTGTGTGGAGTTTCATCTGTACATCTGGTGGAATTCAAAATAAATGCTGCATTCTTATCAATACATTGGTCATCTACATTTAAACTCTGTAAACCATTTCTTATCACAGGCTTGAACCATTGGTGGAATATTTTGGACCTCAGTGAATGATAATGTAGAATAAAATGTGATACCTTGTAATGACATGCAGGAACTGTGGTGTAAGAACTGCCTGCTGGGATCTTTCTGAATATTGGTATGTCGAAATCAGTGCCACTAAGTTATTGATTGTGTAGAGGTATGCCACATGTGGTAGGGAGAAAAAGCAAAACAAACTCAGGAATTCTTGTTTAGATGTATCTCCTTCCTTGGCTGAGATAGAAGCCTCTAGATGAAAGAAGAGAAAAGATCATTTAGCACTAGATACTAGGTAAGGGTTGCAATTTTTGTACTCTTCTCTCAGTTTGACAACTTTAGAAGTTCTGAATTACATGAACTATAGAGGTCTGGCTATTCTGGCCTAGGATAATGATGATTTGATTTGTATTGTATGGCCATCCATCTCATCCAAGTGGCTATGGATGATGCACTGTAACTCAACATACAAAGAAAGCATTGAAATGGATAAAGGAGACACAGGCTAACAAAAAGTTTTCTGTAACAGCCAATCATCTATAGCAAAAATGGTGCCATCCACACACCAAAGAGAACTATCAGCAGGCTTAAGGAATCTGTAGTTTACAGAAGTATAAAAACCAAACAAACCTTTGGGAAAACCACAAAGGGAGGTAAAAACAACCTAATGAGGACTGAGCATATTTGGTGGACTCAGAATTTTGACATTCTAATGGGGAGAAAGTAAGGCAATAAGGAGCACAATAGGAACATTCTGGAAGAAAAAGAAATGAGTGACTGGCCAGCTTTTCCAAACTTTTCATAGTACATTCTGCTGCAGAACTTTCTCACATGCTCTAAATTCCAAGTGGAACAAAATTAACAACTACTGTAGTAACATAAAGTCATCTAAAACTAGATTAACATTTGTATCTTATGAAGCAGATGTTTTGTGTGCTGAGTGGATGAGCCCTGCAATTTTAATAGTTGAAAAAAATCATAAAGAAATTGAAAGTACACTGTTAAACGTCTGCATTTTCTAGAAGACAATGTATGCATGGCACATAATGAAACATTTGTTTGAAAGACCATATTTGAGATCCCACTGCAAAATATTAAAATGTCAGGACACAGATTTTTAGCCCAGTTCACTATCCAATTCATCGTATACTGATGACCCCAGATGTTCAATAGGAACTGGAGTTCTGATCATCAGAGTTTGCCTTTCATGAGGATGCAAAAGGTACACAAAGTTGATATCAGCCTGAATATAACAGACTATTCCTACAAAGCCTCTTCTCATAATCTGTCTTTTATTTCTTTCCAACTTCATTATATCATGTTACAGCTGTAACTCAAAGAACTTAGTTTTAAAAAAATCATTGAAAAATGATCAAAAGACTTTTTTTAGAAAAGTACTAAATATCTGAAAGCTTTCCACTGAATTTATATAAATCTCTAAATTGCCACAATACTCCAATATGATTCTGACATTCTCACAAAAACAGTTAGAGCTATTTTAAAGTAATATGGTTCTGACCCAAATTCTTAGGTAACTAAAATTAAAGTTTGCTATCAATATACATGAAATTCATTGAATATATTTCAGTAAATATATTCAAAACATTTTCCTATTATAAGATCTATTTCTGTCTACCATACAATAATCTAACATTGGAAATAGGATATCTTTCTCCACATCTTCCATTATCATATTGTACATTCATATATGTACCTGATTTATATATTGGTAGCAACTGAAGAGAGTGTAGTTTGGCATCTTCAGCGGAGAAGGGAAATGAGGATATATCAGGGGCAAAACGCCTACAAAGAAAAGTGACAAATGAAAAGATACTAAGCCAGCAACTTGTTTTCTGCTTTTATAGGTGAGAATTTTTTTTGAGATTTCTTACTCTTTCAAACTGCACTGGAAGGTGCTCAAGCCAGAAGCAGCATCCATTTTAAACAGGGGACAGTAGAAATAGTTACAATCTCACAAGCTTAACATTTCTAGCAATTTGCATTTTTTGGCTAAAATAACCTAAAACTGGTGCACAAGACATTGTAAGTGTTCTTACTATTTTTTTAGTGAATTATGTAACATAGAAACCAAATGAATGGCTTACATAGCTTCTACAGTTAAAAGGATCCAATATAAATAGTAGAAAATATTTATTTACAGGTAGTTCACCCACATTTGGGATTGGAAATCTGCTGTATGTCACTGTGGTTGTAAAACGAGTCATCATGTGATGGATCTGATTTTACAACCATTTGTACCACAGTTAAGTGAATCACACAGTGATTAAGCAAATCTGGTTTCTTGAACTGACTTTGCTTGTTGGACACTGGCTGAGAAAGTTACAAATAGTTATCACATGACCACAAGACACAGCAACCATCGTAAATTGTCTGAATTGCAATCACATGACTATGGGAGACAGTGCAATAGTTGTAATTATGAGGATGGGTTGTAAGTCGCTTTTAAGCTGAGGATTAACCGATCTATTTCTGAAAATGTTTGGATGATACTTTATATAAATTATGAAGCTATTTGCAACAACATAATCAATAGAAGTATATCGCTATATTAGACAATAGTAACTGTTAAAGAAAGACACGTAGAACGCTAATTTTCAAAGCACGTGTAACAGTATGTAGCAGAGAAGATTATGCCACCAGGATAACCAATTTGTAGGGAATGCTTGCTGTTTCATCATGAGTAGGTGGAAAGCAATATACACAAGTGGATCTTGCCCTAACGGCTGTAGATGTTTGAGAGACAAATATAGACAGAGATGATAGCCTATTTATTCGTAGCTTGGTAAAAGGATATTTTTTTTGTCGTTTTGGATGACCTGCTACCCCAAAATGGACATTTTGTTTTACATTTTATGTAGATTGCTGAGAATAATTTAATTGTAGTGGGTAGAAGATAGAAGTAAATATCCACACTTGGTGCTAAGGATGGCTTATTTAGTTTTAGCTCATTACAAGCTATAAGCTCAGCGGCAGTGCTTTGCAGCCAAGCATGTGATGTGAACCAAAAGATTTGGTTGACCAATTATTGTTAAGCCAGATACGTGGATCCAGCCAACTGATAATTTCAAATTATGATACTTGTTACTTTGATATGGATACGATGGGGCACAGTGAAAACTTCAATACCAGAGGGGAACTGCTGTTGTCTGCACATTCATATGCATGATACATATGTACAAAAATAATCGTTATTAGTGATAAATAGTGGTTTTATTACCTGTACAGGATATATTGCACTTGGAAATGTGGATCTTCACCTGTTAAACTAATTGATTCCAGAATAATAGGTATCTCACATTTGCTACTTTCTTCCCCAAGGAGTTCCACAGGCTGCTGACAGAAAACAAACCCATCTGACTCGGATTGAGCTTGATCAAGCTCTGTTATACCTTTAATAAGTGGAAAGGAATATCAGTATGCAATGTCTCCAGTTCTCAAGACAACTAGTAGAAGAAACATTAGTAGCTTGAATCTTCTACAGATAATTCTGATTTACAATGGTGATTGGGACTGGGAACTCTGTTATTAAGTGATGCAGTTGTAAAGCATAATTTGACTGTGCCAACTTACAATGGCAATTCCAGAAGTCCCAGTTGCCATTGTTAGGCAAATCTCATGCTGTTACAGACACCCATAATCATGTGATTGCCATTTGCGACTTCCTGCCAGCTTCCCTGTTGACTTTGCTTGTTGGAAGCTGGCAGTGAACTTAGGATGCTGTGACATCGTAATTTTGAACTGGTTGCCAAGTTGCCAATTGCATCCAAATTGCAATCATGTGACTGTGGGGATGTTGCAGTGGCCGCAAATATGAGGACTGGTCTCCCTAGTTCAGCACAAATGATGTTGAATGAGGACTAACTGTATGCTGCTTTCACCAAGACCAGAAAAACTGATCTTGGGAGACACAGCCTTGATCTGGACAACTTAAATATCATACTGACCTTCATTAATGAGTGTTTCAGGCTCTACAGATTCACAGGGATGCTGTTTGTTATTACCAGTTAGTAGCTTGAAGACAAGGGCTTCCAGTTCTGCTGTGACGGCAACATAACCTGCACAAAATGCAACTTCTATTGGGGTGAATTTCTCCATGTGCAAAATTAAGGAACGTTCAAAGTCCAGCACTTTTACATCTTCACTCACAACTAAATGGTTCAAGTGGAATAATATTAGCTTATTCTTGCAGCCAACCAATAGGTCTCCTGATAAAGGGCAACAGGAAAAACATGTGGGAGGATCAGAAAGAGGAATTTCTATGATTGACATTTGTTCTTTGGAAGTCTCAGTACAGGAAGCTTCTCGGCCATGACCCTGCATCCGCACACAAATGCGTGAGCTGCCAGAAGACATGCATCTCCAGTTTACGTACACTCGTAAGAAGAGGGTGCTGTTTTTCTCCTCAATAGTGGCCACATAATCTCCTGAAAAGCCAAAGTTGTTTTGAAGAAAAATGGGTTAAAAAGATAAACACCACATTGAAACAAAGTCTGTAGTTTACAATTAAACTATAACTTAATGTGAACATTTAGCTCTTGAATTACAGTAGTTAGAAATTCCATTAGAAGATCATGTCAAATAAATAACAGTGTCACAAGACTTTGCATTTGTATTTATCATAATTAGCAAACTTTATATTATCATGATTTATCATCTGGGAGTGAATTGTGACATCACAGACCTGCTGCCTCTTAAAAAGAGTTAATGGGAAAATCCTTGATGCCTCGGGTTTAATTTCAGCATGGGCGATTTGCGTGTGCTGACTGAATCCGTTCACAGGGATTCCTATCATCTCGACCGCAGAATGCGGAACTGCGTTCTAAGCGAGACAAAGCCTCGGCTCAGTTATGAAACGCACGGAGTTATCGGGAAGGGAAACTTGTGATTACAGCATATGACTGCCTTCAGACTAATCATTATTAGTTAGGCAAGCCCCACCACTGCTTTTCAGAGGCATGATTTATGGCTGAAATGCGGGGGTCCACCAGTACGGTACCTGGGGACCCCAGCAAGCCCGCACTTACCCACTTCGCAGTACGCCATGGACAGCACTCGGCCCAGCGTACCGAAAGAGCCGAGCGGTTCGCAGAGCTCCGCAAACACCTCCACCTTGCAGGCGCCGGGGCCGCAGGCCACCAGCAGCGCGTCGCGCCCGCAGCAGAAGAGCGCCGGTTCCTGCTTCAGCGGAACAACTTGCTGCGAGCCGAACGGGTGCAAGTTGTAGACCTGGACCATGGCTCCGGCGCAGGCTCCGGGTCCAAACGCAACCTCAACCGCTCCGAACCCGCGCGATCCTCGGCCCGCCGCCGCTGCGAAGACTGCCGCTTCCGCAAGGAGCGCCGCCTCCGCCCAGGCGCAGCCGCCGCCCCCTCCCCTCTTTCGATGCAGCCTGGAGGGGAGAAGGAGGCGGGTCCAAGCCGGCCAGCCGAGACCCCCTCCCTTTGCTCAGGGTGCAAACTCCGCGCTGGACAAGCCTTCCCACGGCCTGAGCGCCCCCCACCCTCCCGCAGCAGCCGAGCGCAGGTCTGCTCCCCTTGGCCCGGGCGAGCGAGCCCAACGCGCGCCGCTGCTCCTTCGCCGTTGGAGTTGGTGAGGCTCTCCCCACGTTGCCAAGCGGGACTGAGCTCTTTGGACGTGAGAACGGGACCCTTGGAAGCTCCGAGGAGTGCCGAAGACGCTTCAGGCGCCGGGAGAATGAACAGGTTGTAGGAAAGTTGGCCGTCTGGGCTAACCTCCGGGAGTGGACGGACCCCCCCTTGGCGACCTGAGCTTGTTCACACGACCTCCCACGCCCCAACGTGGCTTCCAAGCCAACTACATTCAGGCCAGCCAGCGTAGCACCGTCTAGCAGGGACCAATGGGAGTTGTAGTTCTGCACAGCTGGAGGGCATTATGCTGAGATCCACCCCTTTGCTTGCAAGCAGAGCAAATACTTGAAAAGCAGATTTTTTGAAAACGAGCTTTCCTCATTTGCGGTAGCGCTTTCTGGAAGGGCAAGAATCCAACGTACGCGTGAAACGGGTCTCTTCCTGAGTCCACTCATAAGCCACCCCAAGAGGGTTAATCTATTTATTAACCCACTTTTATTATTTCTATAAATAACTCCGGGGAGCCAACATACCAAGCGCTCCTCCCTCCTCCCGTTTTCCCCACAACAACAACCTTGTGAGGAGAGGCTATAAAAGCAATAGATGACCCATGGCCAACTTTCAGCTGTCTTGTCAGCTTGTCTCTTTGGGGTATGCCTTGGCTTAAGCAAGGCTTTAACTACCATTAATTGAATAAGCCACAAAAGGTTTGGCTCTAAGGCCTTGAGTGGAAGAGATGGGGGGGCTAATTAAACTATAGCTCATAACCTGAAGTAATAGATCAATACTTTTCATTCAAGGCAGTAAAGCTAATCAGGGGAACTATAAACCCAAAAGTTATTTCAGTGGAGTCCTTGGTGCTCTCCAGGCTTGGTGGTTTGCCTTGCTGACGTCTCATCACCTAACCTGGTAACATCATCAGTGCTGCTGAGTGTGGGGTTTACTCCCTGCTCTGCTCTTACTATAAAACTACAAGTTAAAAAACTTTTTAAGCTCTTTTTCCACCTTCCCTTATCTTAAAACAGTTATCTCACTTAAACACACATATAATAATTTGCTGATTTTGCTGGGTGCTTGCAAAGCCTTTATATTTAAAAAAACGAATTCAGATATATCCTTGCTCTTTATGTGGCAATCAGAACTACTTGGGTTATTAATAGCATATTTTCACAATGCATCCTATTTAAATTGTTCTCCTACCTCACAGGGTTAAGACTGTTATTATTTTGGAGAAAATAGAGAGGCAGTTTGGTGTAGTGGTGAAGGCACTAAGCTAGAAACCAGGAGAGGGTGAATTCTAATCCTGCCTTAGGCATGAAAGCTGGCTGGGTGATTTTGGGCCAGTCCTTCTCTCTCAGCCCAACCCACCTCACAGGGCTGTTGTTGCAGGGAAAAGAGGAGGAGGAAGGAGTATTAGGTATGTTTGCTGTTTTGAGTTATTTATAAAAATAATAAAGAGATTAAAAAATCTAAAAAAATAGGATCAGCACAGTGTATGCCCCTTTGAGTTGTACAAATAAAGGCAAGGCATAAATAAGATTTAAAAAAACTTTGGCTGCTTTCTGTACAACCTGGGAAGGTAGGCCAGCTGGACAGTTAAACTCTTGATATCACTCTGCCCCTCTAGCCTGGAATGGCAAATTGGCATTTTGTTCCTTCCTCCTCCCCAGATGGAGGGGTGTCATCTGCACTGCCAGACACCCTGTAATTGCTCTTGGCTCAGTTGATCACGAAAGATGGGGGGCTGTCTAACCGTTTCCTTTGGTAATTGTAGACTACCGGGAACCGGTCATTTATCTACTCACAGGCTTGGCTGGACTCTGAGATGAAATGGGAGCTTTTTTCTTCTCCCCCTTTCTTCCCTTTTCTGGGACTTTGAGATGTTTGGCTTCGGGAAGCTTTTCAAAAGCAACAAAACTCTGGTCTGTGATGGATGAGATGCAAGACTGTAAAGGTCAGTGGGTTGAACCTTGAAGCGTGAGTGGTCTGCAGAAAGTGTCCTTCCTTCCTTCCTTCCTTCCTTCCTTCCTTCCTTCCTTCCTTCCTTCCTTCCTTCCTTCCTTCCTTCCTT
>JANHZU010004530.1:59031-89670 GCA_032468055.1 Acrochordus granulatus
ATGAAATTAAAAGATGCTTGCTCCTTGGGAGGAAAGCTATGGCAAACTTAGCATATTAAAAAGCAGAGACATCACCTTGCTGACAAAGTTCTGTATTAGTCAAAGCTATGATTTTCCCAGTAGTAATGCATGGCTGTGAGAGTTGGACCATAAGGAAGACTATGTGTTGAAGAATTGACACTTTGAATTGTGGCGCTGGAGAAGACACTTGAGAATCTCTTGGGTTGCTAGGAGATCAAACCAGCCAGTCCTAAAGGAAATCATTGCTCATTGGAAGGACAGATACTGAAGCTGAAGCTCATGCTTTGGCCACCTAATGTGAAGAGAGGACTCATTAGAAAAGACTGTGATGCTGGGAAAGATTGAAGGCTAAAAGAGAAGCGGATGGCAGAGGATGAGGTGGTTCACATTGGAGACACAATGGGCATGGACTTACGGGAGACAGTCCAGGACAGGAAGACCTGGCATTCTGCAGTTTATGGGGTCACAATTGAGTGACTGAACAACAAAACTGGACATTAATTTCAATGACACAAATGAGTGGGCATCACCTCACTTATTCCTTGGAGCAGGTACTGTAGCTTTGTCCATTTTTCATATGCTTGAAGAGTGCATCAATGTTTCCATCTCTAAAAACAATTAGTAATGCACCAAATTCTTTTCATGTTAAAATCTAAGCTGGATAATTTTTTTTCAAAATAAGTAAAATTGTTAAAAGCTGCATCAGAACAGTGATAACAGCAAATACTGTATTTTTTACATCTTTATGTCTTTGATAGCAAAGCACATTTAGCTTTCATTGTATTGTACTTTTTTTCAAAAACTCCTTTTCAAATAGTTCAGAAGGTTCCCAGAAATTTTGCTGCTTAACTTGGAGATAGGATATTTTGGTTACTGGCACTTTGAAAATTTAAGATAATTCAGTAATTGGCTATACTACAGTATTAGTATAGTGAAAGCAAACAAATTTCATTTATATTAGTAACTTTTTTTTCTGGAATATAAAAGGATAGGATGTACAACTCTCTGTAAAGTTTTAGTGCTGTTCTACCCATGTATCTTAGATGTAGGTACTTATAACTGATGGAATACTATCCAATAATAGTATTTTCTATTAAGGATTGTCACCCCACTGTGGGACACATTTTAACCATTCTAGTGACAGATGTGTAATAAAAGTATTGTTTGAGCTATCAAATATTAGTACTTTAGATAAATATAGTAAGGGTTGGTAGGGTTAAATAGACTACACACATTTAATCAATCAACTTTTAAGAATATCCTCAGTGGGATTGACTTGAGAAGTGTGTTGATGACAGAGATTATAAATGCCAAGTAAGAGATTTCAGAGGATCACAGATTTTATTGCCACTTGATGAGTTTGTAAGTTTCATCAATGTTTTTATTTTGTACTTTTGAGTGCCGTTACAGTTCAGAGATTTACTAGTCCCAGTAATACAGAGAATTGAACAAAAGCATTTGCCATGCTGTAGGTTTGTGCATAGAAATCTGGTCAGAATTACTAAAATGGCTGGAACTGGCAGAAAAGTAACATTAGAGTTACCAAATTGCATATACGTATGCTATTATTGTAAGGCTCTTCCATTATAGCTGCCTGACTCTAGCCATTACTTTAATGTAGCAAGCAGATCATATTGGGTTCTGTATCTCTTTGTGTTTGTGTGTGTGTGTGTGTGAGTGAAAGGTAATGCACAGTCCTATAGGTCTAAATAGTATGTTTCAGGCTAGTCTAGTGTCCTGTTCTCAAGTTCTTTGCAGGCATATTCATGACTTTTTGAGCAAAAGAAAAAGATCTGACTGTAGGACACATGACTGGCACAATAATTCATGTTTCAAACAACTTCTGCTCAGTTCTTACCCGCAGTATTACCAAAAGCCTTCAGTTGAGCAGTTTCAACGCTGCTGGCAAACTTAACTGACCCTAGCTGACTTTTCTAGTTGCTACAGCTCTGAAACAAGTCCTTGTATTGCTGATATTTGTGGGGAGCAAATACAAGTGCTTTTACTGGAGGTAGGTGTCAAGTTTTCTCTTGATGTTGTCAAAGCTGTCTGCTCCCATGTAGTCAGCTTGGCCTTGCTCCCATCTTTCTTTCCGTTCTTCTGAGGACATAGCTGGTGGTGACGGTGGTGAATGTGGGTTTGCTGCTGCTGAAAGCGACAGGTGGGACACTGTCTCTGTAATTTCTTCCTAAAAAGAAATGAAAGATAAGTGGGAGAGGTACAACGACTCACTACAAAAAGGCATTAACATAAAGTAAACAAGCAGAAGACAGGAAAATCAATGAGATCCCATGCAAAGCAGCAAGTGCCATTTATACAATTTAAAGAGCTGTGATTACAAAAATAAAAAAAAGCATCTGAGTCAATGAGATAGCAGACAGGTAGTTAGGTGTAAGGTCTTCATACCTCTCTACAGAAGCCACAAGAGAAAGCCAGTGAATAGACCAAGCCCGACAGCTGCAAATAGTTCATTAGAAAGTTGAAATACAGACAACAGAAAGTATAGTTCAAGAATAGAGCAGTATATTTAGTCACAGGGCTAAGAATTTAATTATTGTGTTTTCTGTATATCAAGCTTAAGAAGTCAGTGCTGCATTACTAGTTTGCATGCATGAGAAGCCAGAACCAAGTTCTTTGAACTGGCAAGATACATAAAAACATCTGAGTAAAAAAAACTACAAATTCTGTAGGCACACTATTGTAAGATTACTATAACACAAATTTTAAGACAGTTGGCATAATATCATCCTTCATTCACTCTCAATTTATCAGAGACAACAGTTCATAATAGAGAGCAGATGTGCCCCTGCAGGCATCTCACCATGTTCTAATTATTGACTGCAATTTACAAGAAATTTTTTCTGAAGACAAATAATTGGATGCCAAGCACAGTGCATAGTATGAAGTCTTGAGAGATCTAAGTGCATATTCCAATCTGGATCAACATTTAATGACAATGAATAGAATTGTGGCAGTGTGAGATTGCTTTAAAAATGCACAACTAGGTTTGCCAAATAGATCTAACATTTTTTTTTAAATTCCTAATAGTGCTCTTGCTGTGCCTAACCTGTGAAGAAATGTAGAAGAATCAGGAATGCTTTTGAGGATTTCTAGAGCCACTCAGAATCACTGACTGAGGGGAGTGGCTATGCAGATTAAATGAATATTCTTCAAACCAGCTATATATATTTGCAAAGTATATGCCAATCCATTGTAATAACTTGACATTAAACCAATCACATTCAGATACCTTGTAGACTTTTTTAAAGTTTTGCTGGATGAAAGTAAACATGCAGCCATTCTATCTGGGATACTATCTGGGGGGTTGGTGGGTGCAGAATACCACTGCTTTGAAGATTCTGGACATCTGACCCTATTTTAATCCATGTACTTCCCTTCCTGAAGTGCCTTGAAATTCCATTGGGTATTCATTTCATATTCTAGCACTGAAAGGTAGTCTATATCAAATTTGTATTACAAAATATGATTGTAAAAGGTAGATTGATGATCAGGATGGGAAAAACATCTTTCTGTCTGCATTCTTTCCTTGCTCAATAACATTTATTGGAGAAATAGTGGTTTGTAAGGACAAATTTCAGCAGTGTTTCAAAATAGTCACTACTAACTGTATTTAGGATGAGAGGGAAGCATGATTTGACTGGAGAGATTCAGGAGATAAAGGACTGTAAATTTCTTTAAAAGATCTATTTTTCTTTGAACATTGACCTCTGGAGTTTATACCACCATTCCATTTCAATTTTTCTCTGTTGTAGGTGAAATACTTCTCATATTCCCATTCTCCAAATATTCACTTTAATATTTTGGTTATTGCCGAAGCCATATATGTAGGCTTGTCACCGTTTTGTTTATTCAACTATCATTTAGTGCTTTAGTAAGAGATGGAGATCAATGTGCTTCATTTGTGGGGAGCAGACAAGGAAGTGTTGCAGTCTTTATAACTAGTCAGCTCACTAGCTAATGCACAGTTGCAAGCTGTTTTTTTAGCAATCATGCTAGCTTCAGACCAGCTTAATTTCAAGCCAAAAAACAAAATCCTTTTCCCACATCAAAATAGAGTGTGTGTATTTACAAGACATACCGCCTTTATGCCAGTAGCTGTATCTTTGATTACACCATGCTGCTGTAATAATGGTAAGATATTTGTGACAAAAGTGTCCCACCACATATTGAGGAACTCTGGATGAATCATTGTGGGATCTTGAGCATCTTCTTTGACACTTTTTGCTTTGGAATCATAGGTATAATTCCATGGTTTTACTCTGCCCAGAAAGTGCACAACTTTAGCATTCATCCCAAACCTGCCAAAAGAAGAGGTCATGTTAATGTGTCAGTAAAGTCACAGCACCCTATTACAGGAGTAGGTATTATTTATGTATATCCTGAAAGAATAATTATTTTGTTTTAAAGTCAAAAACATATTAAATCCAATATTTTATTGTATCTTAAAATCTTTTATTTTATCTTATTAGAAAAACATTACTACATGGCTTTACCATAGTCAGAACTAGTTATGATGCAGCAGACTGCATCAAAGTTATCAAAGTCAGTGCCATATCGTAACATCAATTTGCACAATTCAACTTGTATTTGTCATGTGAACAGCAAGAAGCTACTTATTGACAATTACTGAGAAGTGCTCATTAAATCCCACTCTGATTTCTAATTTCACTAGTCTCGATATTGTGAATTAGTACTGATATATGTATTATTTTTTATAAGCAAATGCCTATCACCTATCTGCCAGACTCTGGACATTCCCCTTTCCTCATTGATTTATATTATAGAAAATGTGGGAATACTAGAATGTCAACAAGTCTTAGTAAAATAGGCAGCTATAAGAACATGTTCCTGAGTCCTTTTATTAATTTGATAGACAGCATATGACAGTAATGGATATTTGAAACTGAACATGAAAGGAAACCAGTTCTACAAGGTGTCTTAAATATTATATGGACAAAACTAGTTAATATGATGTATTATTTAGTAAGTTAAGTGTTCTAAGTATTGCTAATTTACTCCATTTGTTTACTGCCTTTTTTCTGAGCAAAAAAGCCCCTCCGCATTGAATAAACTATTTTAATCTCTTTGAGATTTTATAAAAATATTTTTTTAACTTGAAGTTCACACTTAAAACACATTTTTCACTTTTAGAAAGCACTGTGACCAAAACAAAATTTAAGCTCATTCTGGGACTTGTTTCATTTAGCAGTTGATTATCCTATTCCTTATTCCAAAATGGTAGAAAATCCTGCTGTTCATTTCAGCAGTTCATGGCTGGAATGTCACCAGGGCTACAAGAAGGGAACCTAACTCCATATAGCCCAAAGAAGAATATAGGATTCCTTGTAATACAACTCATATTGCAAGAGGAGATGCTTGCAATCACAATTACAACATAATTCCATTCACCAAGCCAGATACTCTTTCCACCAGCCACTGAGTACTATGTATTTATTCCAGTTTGCATGGACATCCCAAAATAAGGGATCTAATTTTAACTTGACAATATCTCATATGACGCTCGGATCATAAGACACACGTGAACCTTACTCAATGAAAACAATGGTGATGTCAGCTACTCTATTAAACTCATCATTATCCAATGTTGCCTAGAGAGTTGTTCATACAACTGCACACTTGCTTCTCAATCTTCCAAGTGGCAGAATTGAAAGAAAATTTATTTGGCTTTCCCTAAGATGTAAGATAATCTAAATTCCAACAATTCATAGCAGTTTAGTAGGAAACATGAATATTTAAGAAATGAACATACTACTAAGGTATAAGATTATATCAGGGAAGAAAGTTAAACATTTTGTGGCACCAACAGTACCCTGATATTGTGCCATTGAAATTCAAAGATTATAAAAACCACTTTTCAATGGCTGAAGTTTCAGCTAAAACATGGACAAAAATGGGACTGATAAAGCATTTGATCTTTTCATAAGTGTCAGCACAATAGAAGCAAACCTCTTGGTAAATATACTGTGGATTTTCTGACCTTATAAGACTAGACATCTTCTTCCAAGCCCTCCACCATATTCCAGGAACTATCTCTTGGTTCTGTTTTTTTTCTCTTTTTTGAAAAATTGATTAAATTCATCAGCTACAAAAGATCCACTGATCCCTATCTACCACTATCAGTACCAAATTTGCCCACCGCAGGGTCAAATCCCCTAGGAGATTTGCCCTGCAAGCAAAACAAGAGGTCCTGATGTCTTTTATCAGTTCCATGACTGTCCAGTCTTCACCATCAACACTTCAGGTATGGGAATTATCTGAGAAGGGAAATTCTAAGCAAACCTCCCTTAAGATCTATTCTTCCAGAATGTCTTTTTTTACAGAACACCTGAAACTCATTCCTCCATTTTCTGCACTGTCAGGATCACCCCAATCAGCGGTCTCATGACCACTGTGCTTTTGAATGGTATCACTTATTGCTTTCGGTCAATTTTATTCTATTTGCATTTTTGGGTAGATCATTGGTCCTCAGCACCAATCTTTCACTTTCACACTGTAATTCTGGATCAGCTCAAAAATACAGAATGAAGCAACCTTTGTACTACTATATTATCTTCTAGCACTGTTACCTAATGGTGCCTTTGGCTCCACATTTGTCTTTCAGCCTGGCATATCCTCCTGACTTGCTTCTTCTACTTAATTATGTGAACATTTGCTGAGGCCACTTGGCTTCAGACTTTGTCCAGTGTTAATGAGTTATGGGTCCAGCCCAATGGATTCCTAGTGAGACTCACATGATGTCTCTGAACCTGATGATTTTGCTTTGGATATCTTTTTGAGCTACCTGACATCTTTAAGACTGTTGAATAATGCTTATGCAAGAGACATTGGCACTGGAGGCTAAGGCCTGTGATGAGGAGGAACTGTTCAGCAATAAATCTAACAGTAGGATTTAGAAGCTCTACATGTAAATGGAGGCTGCAGCAACATTATTTCATCTCTTCCTGCTCCCATCCATGGTTTTGCTTCTGTCTTGACCAAAAGCTGTGAGTGACCTCAAATCCCTCTATCTCACAGGAAGAGTTGAATTCCAAAACCCTCAGAGAAAAGGATGGTGATGTTGCTTCTTGGAAGTCTTCTAAAAGAGCTTACTTTGCAACTAAATGGCAATCTTGAAAACAGCATTTAATCCATGTGATATCAGGTCCATTATGTTGGACCTCTTTCCTGCATTTGAAAAAGTGAAGCCTAGCTCATTCTTTCCTAAAAGTATACCCTACAGCCACATATCCAATGGTGTTTTTTCTCGTCTGCATTTCACAAAAAGCCCAGCAGATCTCTATGGTCTGGTGTCCCAGCAGCTTGAGTCATTTCTTTTTCTCTTCCTTAGCTCCCATGGCTATTGGCCCAATTCACCTTCTCAGGTGATGAGATAGAAATTGTATCATCAGCTTTATTTAGCCAAGAAACTGAGAGCCTGACAAAGAGACCTCCCTTTCTTTATCTTTCCTTATTTTGAGGGACAAGTACTTGATATTTCTAGATATTTCTTTCCAAAGTCAATCTTGATCTTCCACTTGATATCTTTCCTACATTCTTCTTGCCTCTTAGTGCTACAGAAAACATAAATTCATTTTTTGTATGGCTGTCACGCTTTGGTCTGTTACTTGACAATACAGGATAGTTTTACTTAGATCAACATTTATTCCATGCTTTCCAAGTCCCTTTAAAGGGTATGGCCTATTTCTTCAGCATCTCTTAAAACTGACAGATCAAGCTTTGCAATTTATTTATTTATTCAATTTCTGTAGTCACCCATCTCAGACAAGTGACTCTGAGCAGCAGCAAACACATTTATTAGCCAGTTTCTCAGTTAAATAGTTATATTTTCTTCTGATCCACACTTATGGTACAAGCTGTCTTCCTTTGGGATATTGCCTTACTGGAGTTGTATTAGATAACCACAAAGACTCAGCCCTTCATCTTTTCATAGCATTACAGAAAATTACAACTTTTGGAAGCACTATTCTCCTTATGATAATCTAGTGTCTCTCCATTTTAAAAGCTTGCTACCCTTTCTTATGTGAATCATTGAGAACACAATAAAGAGCTGATTTCTTACCTGTAACTGTAATTTTTTGAACAGTCATCTGTGAATTTATACAGCTTCAGTAGGGTTCATGTAGTTGCATAACCAGCTTGTGTAAATTCACAGATAACCACTCAAAGAGCTCTAGTTAACAGGTAATTTACTAGTTCTTTTAAATTGTGCTGACTTATATTACTGACATGGAATAAAATATTCCAATGAAATCATGTAATTCAGATTATTCATTCTGAAAAAAACTGACAGCAACTACAGTTTTACTTTATTTTATATAAATATAAGTATTTTGTAATGCTTACAGTATTATCTATTGTAACACATATTATTTATTAATTAGATTTCTATGCTGCCAAAATCCGGAGACTCTCACTATGAACATGTCAACTGCTTTATCCTCATTTTGACTGTGGCAGTCCTTGCCCTGCAATCAAGGGCAAATAGCATAATTCCTCTGACACTATTTGAGTCTGACACAGAATAAATACCAAATAATCCATATTTAATAGTTACACCTACTATATTTGTGTGCATAATTATTACTTACGCTTTAAATGCCGGGAGATAGGAGTAAATAGAAATACTGCTTAAATTATAAATAAATGGGAGATGTTTGCTAATATCTGTAGTTGACCAACTGCTGAAGAAAGTATTCAACAACCCCTGGTCCCCACCTAAGAGAGAGAGAGAGAACTCAGTCAAATAAAAAGCAATAGTTTAAAAAGCTTTTAAATATAAGTTTCAAATATTCTTGGCATGCTGTATATAAAATGAATCTAGAAAAACAAATGTGAGTATCATCTGAAATATTACTTAGTTTTGTTGAGCAAAAACTAACTAGGACAGACAAGTTTCTTAATACAATTTAAAATCCTGTTTGGTGATGGGTGAGATGGCTCTCTAACCATTCATAACTGGTTAATTGAAGTGAAGGTGGGTCATTTTTAATTATTTCAAAAATATGAATCTGTTTTTAAATAAAGCCAAATAAATTTTTTGATAGTGCGAATCAATCTAAAAATTGCTTTATAATGTGTGTACAGTGGAACCTCGGATTGCGAACACCTCGGTGTACTAGATTTTCGCAAGACGAGCAAAACTTTTTAATAAAGTTGACAAGTGGCAACTCTCAAGACGAGCACCGCGTGATGAGCTTGTGTGGGAAAATCTCACAATGGTTCTTCTCTCTTGCTGCGTAAAAGGCGCAAATTAAATGAGTCGTTCAAGAGAAAGAACTCCCAAGACTCAAACGCCAGATTCTCCTTCCAGGCAGTCACCCTCCCTCCTCTCCTCCCTCTCCTCTCCCTCACAACAGCTGGAGCTCTTTGCAAAGCGTAGGAAGACTGACCCTCCGTCTTCCCTGTCTGTCACTCTCTCTCTCTCTCACATACACACCCTCCCTCCCTCCCGGAACCATCCAGCTCGTCCCCCTCCTGCCATCTCTTCTCCTCTAACATGGAGGCAGGTTATGATGAGAAACATTTCCAAACTGCCCAGGAAAGACCCCTGGAAAGACATTACTGAGGGAAAAGGGAAAAGGCCGCTTTGCCTTGAGCGGCGGCGGCAGCAGATACTCCTGATCCAACAGGGGGCACCAGACAGCAGACAGCTGAGCAGCAGCTGATGGCCAGAATCTATCTCAGAGCAGATCCGTAAGTGCTGGTTAATTTGTTCTATTTCTGCTGTTTCAGATATTAGGGACAATCATTTCTACATAAAATTCCACTGAAAATGTTTTTTTTTTGTGAATATTTTTGGGGGCATGGATTATCTGACTTTCCATTTCTATGGGAAACCTCGTTTTGGTTTAAGAGCAATTCAGACTAAGAGCATTCTTCTGCAACAGATTAGACTCGCAATGGGAGGTTCCACTGTACTTACTTTCTCAAATAAAAGATACTGTTTTTAATACTAGCTTCAGGGAGTCCAGATGGGATTGCATATATCAATCTACATTCTTTCAAATTATTTCATAAGGCAACAGATGTCAAATAATGATCATTCAGGCCAAGGAACTGTTTGTTCCCCAACTCAGTTTAGCAAAGAGAATGGTGAGCAACAAAGTGACAATAGCGTTTTAGAAATAGCCTTGCTCTTGGGTTGATCTACAAGGATTAAGAGTTTTTCATTTAAATACTTTGCAAAGTTAGTTATTCAATAAGTATTGGACACTATACTACTGATATAGATACAGCAAAACTTGGGAGACCAAATTATTTTTTTGGCTCTTTAGAGTCAAGATAGAATTTGATTCACCTCTGAAAGCAGGTAGATTTGATTAAATATTTGCTTTTAAAACAAAAAAGCCTATCTTGCTCATTTCATAAGTCAGAGTAAGATTGGGAATATTCTTTCCACAGTTTTATGCAGACAGCTGGAGTGTACTACAACAGCAAGTGCATCTGAAGCTGTCTGTAATTTGAAATTTGGCAATTCTACTATGTGTACCAATTTAAGATACAGGATATATAGAACACAGAATGAAAGACCCAAACACTTGGCGTATTTCTAAGGAAACAACATCTCTGTTTCAATTTCCCACAGGAGAAAGAGTTGTTGTCTGAATTTAGTTCTCAGCTGCACCATGGTTATTGCCAAAACATACCCTCTGATAATATTTTTTAAGTGAAATTCAACATGCTTGCGTTGTGGGATAAGTTTCAAAATAAAATTAGAACATAGCCAAGGAAAGTAATATTAAGATAATGTAATCAGATTTCTATTTGTGTTTTGCTTGATACAGGAACCATGCAATTTTAGTTGTTAATGTAAGCCATCTAGCATCCTTGCCAGTTTAATTAGTGCCAATATTCATTAATAAAGCCATAGGAAAAAGCAAGAGTTATTTAAGACTCAACTTTTTAATGACAAAAAAACTCTTGCTGTTTCATATGGGGACTTTGTTTTCCATCTTATTTTGCATTCCAAACCAAAAGAGACACAAATAAATCTACTGAAAAGCAACAAAATTTAGGCAACCGAGACAGCTTCTTTGGAAATTTCTCCTAGCTTCTGCCAACTAATACAAGTAACTCCTAAAGTGAGAAAGGGGAAGGAAGTCCACGTGAATGAAGCTTTAGAATGTGGCTGACCTTATAGAGGATGAAAAAAAAATTTTTCCTGTGATAAACTTTCTGCAGTAGTGTAACATAATTTTCATGCATATTTTAACAAAGGGGACACAAGCGCACAGGTGTGAGCAACATCAAAACTTTGCCCATAAATTGTAAATCTAGGCAATGTTTTTATCTCCTTGCACAATTTAATATAGTTCCTCTACAAAGCATATTCCGCATCAGTTTTAGTACAGAGACTTCAACCAGAAGGCATTTTCTCATTAGCAACAATAATAAGCAAGCAAACAACAAAGACCCTGAGATAACAAGCCTTTGTCTCATGATTTCCAAAATACAGAAAAAATACATAGGGTGATCATTCTGCTTTTGCACTGAAAAAGATCTACCTTTTAAAAGATTTTTTATCCTGCCTTCATTATTTCTATAATTTAAGGCAGCAAACGTATCTAATACTCCTTCCTCCTCTCATGGAGGAGAGGAGATTCTTCCCACAACAACCCACACCCGTGAGGTGGTTGGGTTGAGAGTGGATGACCGGCCCCAAGTAATTTGGCTGTGTTTCATGCCTAAAGAAGGGCTAGAACTCAGACTCCTGGTATCTAGCCAGGTCCCTTAACTACCAGACCAAATCGGCTTTTATTCAGTTTCTAATTTTTAATTTATTATTCTTATTCAGAAAAGCAGTGTTCTACCTCTCCGTAGGAGAAACAAGTTCAGCATCCCTCTGAGCCAACATTGCACAAATTAACTGTCTCAGTCTCTGTCTACTCTCATCAGGTCCAAACAACAACAGAAACAAACTGGGGAAAGACTACTGTAGCATTTTACCTGCAGTGCTTACTGCATGTAAAAGACTGGCAGATTAAGAGTTAAAAGAATCGTTCTCCTTTAGGCAGAGGATTAAGTGAAACAAACAGAGAATCGGGATGCAATACTATATTCTCACTTCTCTGCAACGATTTTCTTCGGTATTCTAGCTGGCCATGCTCTTCAGTAAGGCAACGTTAGCTGCAAAGGGTCAGATGAGTTATCGCTCCTTAGGCAAGCCTTTTTGTGTGAGTCAGACCAATCTTCATTGGAATTTAGAGGACTTTTTATTTTTGTTGTGTTCAACCATTTTCACAAGTGCATTGGTTGGCATTCTTGGAAATTTCAAAGCCTCTACTTCCAGTGGTAAACATCCCACTCTTGTCTGGCAAAAATGGTAAGTAGCCATCTTCCCTTGAGTCGTGGACACCTGAACTTGAAAGCTAAGGTGACTGAGATGATCAAACCACCCAGGCACATGACAGCAGCTTCAAACTAGCAGCCTGCCCTCTTGGTGCCATTCAGCCAGTTCTTGATGCAGGATAGGTGAAACTGTTTTAAAGGGGTCTTACACAGAAAACCAAGACTGTTTGCAAAATATTCCAGATTCAAAATATTTTAAATTTGAATCTAAAGTGGTTGGTT
The DNA here is from genome assembly GCA_032468055.1 of Acrochordus granulatus. Taxonomy (NCBI): domain Eukaryota; kingdom Metazoa; phylum Chordata; class Lepidosauria; order Squamata; family Acrochordidae; genus Acrochordus; species Acrochordus granulatus. Next base: position 71,665 of record JANHZU010004530.1, read on the forward strand.
CTGGACTAGCTGGAACATTTCTGGAAGGTAGGGACAACCCATAGGGAGCGCTAGGACATACCCTTTTATTCTAAAGTGCGAGACACAGAATTGATGGGCTTAAGGTACCAGAAGTCAGACTGTGAACAGATATGGGCTTAAGTTAAGAAGATAAAGGTTTCGCTGCCAGTCACGACCTAGGATGTGGTGCTAATTCCCAAGCATTACAAGAAAGCAAGTTCTGAATGATAGGACAAACAACAAAATAATGGATCTAATTACTTGGGGATGCAGCTGACAGCTTCCCTTTGTTTGGTTGTATTCAAACAGTAGCTAGAAGCAAAGGGATTTCCATGAGGGAAGATATGTTGATGAAGATTCTCAGTCATCCAGGCAGAATTGTCTGGAGGTTGAGTCATGGCTACTGGACTTCTTTTCATGTTGGTGAGAAACATTTTGCTGCTTATCCAAGCAGCTTCTTCAGTCTGAGAAAAAGTTAGTTAGGGGACCCCATACCCAATCTTCATAACTTAATGATCTCTTCAAACTCTGATGCTATGAAATTCTCCAGGGGCAGCATTCTCCTCTCCTCATCAGGTCTTCCTTTAAGAAAGGTCAGTAGCAATGCTCATGGATACTGTTTCCGAATGGTTCTTGGTTCATCTTGTAGAACCAAGCTGGGATGTTTCTCTCCCAGAATAAAACTAAAAGAATAAAAGGTCTGGCTTAAGCTGCAGCAACATGTGTAGACCCTATTACCTCATGGTAATTTCTATCGACATTCATTACACAGCTGTTTTTACCTTGTCATCCTTCCATTTCTACAAGAACCTTCGACTTATGACTGTAATTGAGCCTGGAATTATGGTTGTAAAGTGGCAAGTGTTAAGCATTTCACCATTTAACTGCATCTTATTTTACAATTTTGCGGCAGTTGTTAAGCAATCGCTATGGTTGTTAAACAATGCTGCAATCATTAAACTTTAGATGAACACATGATAACCAATGGGTGTTTTTTTTCCAGAAACTAGAAGTAAATGCTGGTTTCAAAATGCTGAAGACTGCCGGATTTCAGAAGGTTGGTTGTTCTATAGGGCAGGACTGTGAGATAGTTGTTCCCATCTCAGTGGGGAACTTCTGACTCGTTCTTCCAAATCAAAGTTCATGCCAGAAACTGAGTTTTCAGCATATCAGTTTCCCATTTTTAAAAAGATTGATGAAAGGATCTAAAAAGAGAGACAACGTATGTATAGCATGCCAAAGGAAATCTCATAAGTAACACAATAGGACCGCAGAAATACACTGCCCATAATTAAAGATAGCATCGATGTTTTTCAGGTTTTTATAGCTAGTAATGCTCAGTTTGATCAGATCTCTCTAACTTTGGTGCTTTAAGGCTAAACCTAATTCACCTACTCCATAAAGATATTCCATGTGACTGAAGTGTTAGAACATATGGAATCCTATCTTCTACATGCTTATTTCGATTTTAAAAAAACAACAGTAGCTTAGTTCCTATGAATTAGAGTGAATTTTTTGTTTCATAAAGATTGAAGAATACTTTAGAGTACTGCCTTGACATACCAAATAAAAGTACAATACAATCCTCTTTCATTTCATTCTTTTTCCAAGTTGGTAAATGTGGAATGACTTCCAGAAAGTCATTATCAGATTATTCTTCAATGAACACACTTTCATAATCTTGAACCATCTAACTGCAGCTATAATTTAAACAATTTATTTTAAATTCCATTCCTAAATGGAGCTTGTTATGAATTTGTCTAATAAAGTTAACATGGATTGAAAAATAATACTGGAAGCAAAACACATTACCTTATTCAATATACTATTGGGTAAAAACTCTTGGTTTATGGAAAGACAGTCTATTAAGGTTTTCAATTTCTATTGTAATAATGTACACACAGCTGATTTATTGACTGATTATCGACTTTCTTTTTACTCCACTTTTAGGAAATCTTATTAAAGTTTCATATATTCAGGTCCATTGAAGTAGAATCCCAGCTGCTCTAAGCTTCAAAAGTATATAGCTCCACAAGCATTACACATTAGCTGCAGATTTATTTTGAGTAGTCTAACTTTTACCCAGCCTTTAAAAAAAAGCTGTTTCTATCATAGTCAGATAAAGGAGACATGTACCGTCAAAGCTGCCTTTCTCTGTGGCAAGTTGTAACAGTTGATTGAATGTTTCAATGGAAGGCCTATAGACAAAAACTCCTGAATTGAAACAATCAGGCCAGCCTGGATCTGGGGCTGCAGAAAGCTCTTCTCTTTCAAAAAGTTCATCAATGTTTGACAAGACCTGGTATGGAAGAAATAGTGTGCAGGTCATGTTTAGCATTCATCAGCAAAACAAATGGTAATTTCCTCTAGGGTATTATCTTGTTTAGAACCTACTAATGTGGATAGAATTATTCTGGAAGTGAAGCTAATTGAATGCTTTTCAATTCACAACCCCAAAATTTTTCTTCTCCAGTTTAGAGTTATTCTGAAAAATCCTGTCTATATGGGAAATACAGCTATTCAAGATAATACATTCTATATCTAGAACTATATCTAGCACGATATCAGACACCTAAGAGTTATGGTGCCATGTGATTTTCTCCTTAAATCATTTCTGTTTACTGAAGGGTAATTAGATGCTACTAGCATAGAGAAGTATATGCATTTACTAAATCATAATTTGCTCTACCAAAATATGCATCTGCTATATAAGTCTGAAGTGGTTCAAATAAAAAAACATCTAATTAACTCACTAAGTGGCAAATAAATTACTATCGTCTAACATGATCTGAAATCTTTGAACTAACATAATTAAAAAATATTATCAGCAACAAGAAAGACATACCATTGTGTCTGCATCCATAAACACACACTTTGAATATTGTGTTAGTTCCCAGCAATGGAGTTTTGTCAAAGTAACACCAAGTTCAGGCCTTTTCAATAGTGCAAGATGGGCTGAATCGCCACTGTCCAAAACATCCACCAGTTTCACTTCGTCAAATATTTTTTCTAAGACTTTCCTATTGAAAGGAATGGTCATGGTTTACATCAATACTCAATGACACTTACATTCATTCAATAACTGTCTACACTGTCCCTAGAACCTGTGCGAACGCAGATCTCTCTATCTTATTTCTGCAAGAGCCTATAGGCATTTGCTTGAAATAGAGTCTCCTGACACCAACTGTTTATCCCCCGTAGTACATTTCAAACTTAAAGTGTACAGGAATGCAGACTTGAGATAATGCACTTGAAAGGTGGTGGATTAGCAGCACTGACAGGTTCTCAGAGCTATACAAACAGATGGGTCAGAAAGAGCTACACTCTTGATAAGTCAACGGGCTATTTTAAACTAAAGAACTACAGATGAACAAGCTTTTAGCAATTATGTGATGACTTCTGGGCAGTTGCCAAGAATATATTAGAGTTGCAGAACATACCCACAGAAAACTGATAAGGTTTCAACACTGTCAAAAGGATTAACAGTAACTAATCAATAATAAAATATAACACCTCCTAATGGACAAACTCAGGATTTACAAAGTAGAAAATGGGCTTACTGAAAAAAGAAAAAAAATCCAGATAAACTGAGTTCCAAAACAGAGATGCAGTAGTGGCGGCTCTTAACTCTACCACCAAAATCTTATTTTGAAGTTTCTAGTTAGTCCATACTAATATAAGAATGACCAAGCATTCCAATAGTGTTTTTGAAGTTTTAATCCTAAAATACTGAATTATTAAATCACCTCTTAAAATTTAAAGGGTCTAAAAAGTCTTAACAGTGCAGTAGCATGGTGTACAGAGATTTTTTTATACTACTGTTCTTTTCTCCATTATTCATTCCAAAAGCAGAAGACCTAGGCAACAGGCAAAACTGAAGTACTTCCTCTCTGTACCTCAGATTCTAGTAAGATTCATGCTTGTAGGGAAGGAGCTAGAGGGGCTACTGCCACTTGACTTCAGATCTTTGCTGCTTCTTTATAGCTAAATAGGTGATTTTTGTCTAACAGCCTGTCCATGAAGAACATACTGAAGATGCTTAATTACTGAAATTTGGATTTTAAGGTTTCTCTGGGAATTAAAGATATTTTTACTATAGTTGTTAATGAAGATTCCCAGTCATTCAGGTAGAATTGTCTGGAGGTTAAGTCATGGCAACTGGACTCTCTTATCCAAGCAGAGAAACATTTCTAACCAACAAGAAGTCCAGCTGCCATGATTTAACCACCGGACAATTCTACTATAGTTATTTATTTAGACTGGGAGAGAAAAGCAAGTTGTCTGTAAAAGTTCCTTTTATGTAAAATTTAAAATAAATTTAAACACCCTTGCCCTCCATCAAGAAGAGCTTGTCTTGTATAGCATTCAATACAGCTACTAGAGATTTAGCATACCAAGCCACCAGTTTCCCTATGCAAATATCTGAGCAAGCTGGAAAATATTGTGAAGTTTCTCATACCGTTAGCATAACATTTAGAATTCAGGCTGCAACTTAAGTTAGCCTTAACTTAGCAAAAAAAATTAAACCCATTAACTCACTACCACCCTCTTAATTTTCCATATATAGACTTGTCTTGCTTTTTTACATTAAGAGCAAACAGGCAGGTTCAGGTTTATTACTTTACAAATAAATTGCTGATTAACTTTTTCAATGGGAATTATAAAGCATTGCTTTTTCCATTAAGTGGAAAGGAAAACATTAGTTCACTTCTGAAATAACTTAAGCTGCATTTTTTTTCTACTAGGCTCCCCATTGGACCTTCAGGTACATTTTTTCACTGGGGCTGGATCACTGTAATGCACCACACAACTTACCTCATTGCATCTGATACGTGGGGAGTGATCAATACTGTCAGCTTCCTTGTCGTTCTGTAATTCCGCAGTGATGATCCCAGGACCAGTGCTCCTTTCACATAGGAATCATTTGTGGCGAGTGTCACAAAAGACTGGTCTTAAGGAAAAAAGACAAACATTTCATTAATATGGGAAAAGACCTGCTATTGCCCATAGTACATTCTTAGGATTCTCCACTCCATTTTATTCTGGCAATAGTTCCAGAAAGACAGGATTTACTTTTCAGGGTAAAAATAATTACTGGTCTTATACAGGTAGTCCTCGATGTAGAACCACAATTAGGACCCGAATTTCCATTGTAAGTCACTGTAGTCATAAGTTGAGTTGGACCCAATTTTACAATAGTTTTAATGGCAGTTGTTAAGTGCCTCACCATGGATGTGTAGTGAATCATGTGGTTGTTAAATGAATCCAGCTTCTCCAATGGGCACTTTTTGCTGGAAATTAGCAAAAAGGGTTGCAAATTGCAATCACCTGACTGCAGGGACACTGCAATTAGTGAGAAACTGAGCCGGACGCCAAGCATCCAAACTGGGGTGATACAATGGTCTTAAGCCTGAGTACAGGTTGAAGGTCACTTTTTCTGAGCCTGTCAAAACTTTGAATGGTTATTAAACAAACGGTCCTAAGTTGAACTACCTATATATCCAACCAATATGAGTCACTTGACTGTGAGATGTGAGGCTTTACAAATATGACAAATAAATAAAACATTTTGAGAGATTACAAAATAAAACATTGTCTTTCTATGGATTTATAAGAAGCTTTTGGATGATCAATATAAGAACATGATACTAGATCAGGGAAGGGGAAGATAACCTGGCATTTTCCCACCATCCTTTGGCTTTGGCAATACTTGCTGGGGCTGATAATTACTGCTAGACTAGACTAGATAAAATATGAATATTCCACAGTGACCTATTCTACAGATAGCAAGGAAGGTTTGTAATTGCCAGCAGTTACATCATTATTCTGCAAACTGGAAATTTTCAATTCCAGTCAAACTGCTTGATACCTTCTATATGTTTATTTGTGCCACTTAACTACAAATTAAAAAAACAATCCTAGGATTGTTAAAGATGGCAAGCATGTGATAATATTCCCACCGGTAAAGCTGTAGCTATACACCAGAATCTGGAAGATAGATCATTGCCCAAATGTAGTAGTAGGAATTAATTTTTGAACGTACATAATTCTAATAGTTTTACTTCACTGATTTGCAATTGTTTAATTGATTTTAAATGATATGTTGCGGGTCCCATCGGTTAGAGAAGTACATCTAGTGGGACCAAAACAAAGGGCTTTCTCTGGGGTCGCTCCCTCCCTATGGAATGTTATTGCCCCAGAGATAAGATTAGCCTTCACCTTGATACTCTTCCAGAGAGCCCTGAAAATGTAACTCAATCAGCAGGCGTGCGGACCCCAGCTCGATGCAGAGCCAATCAAATGGCTGGTCTGACTGTGTTTGTTGCTGCTGTGGGATTGAGGTAGGGTATTTTTCGGCAACTGATTTTTAATTTTGTAATTTGCCCAGAGTCACCTGCTGTAAATTGTTTAATAAATAAAATAAATGAAAACTCATGCATATCTTGATGCAATAGACATGTACAATAACCTAACCAATAATGTTAGATCATACATGTTGGAAAGTTCTACTGCAGAGTAAAGACCAAAATTCATTCACTGCTAGTAATTTAATCCTAACAAAGAACAGTTTTATTTTCTGTTTTTACTATGACAATGGATTCATACAGGCGTGAACAACGAAATACCTAATCTTGAGCAGAAAACATTCAGAGCAACGTGCTCACCACTACACTGTTAGATACAATGCCCCCTTTTGTGCTGTTGCAGAGTTTTACATTTGAAACGATATGCTGAAACTATCAAGCTTCATATCATCAGGAAATGGGAAACTTCTTAGTCAGGGGGACAGTTAGGAAATCTGTTTAGCAATTCAAATTGGACAAGTTTAAATTGGATACACCAAATGGACTTCTAATGAAATGCATTGTTCATTGCTTTTGCAATTTTTACCTTATATTCAACTTAGTAAATTGCATTAAAAATGACTCAGATTACCCATGAAATACTGAAATGAAGTTTATGTAAATCCCTTAATTTCTCAGTACTGAATTTATTAAAATTTTACACCAGGTTAGAGAAGCCTGGCCTAGTCTACATTGTCCTCTTTAGATAATGCCAACATGTTTATATGTATCTGATTTTGCAATGTAGTATTAAAGTGTGATCAAAGTGTGATGTCCTGAGATGATCTCCAAGTGTGATCAAAGTGTGTGTCCTGAGATGTTTACAGTGAACAGGCTGAAACTCAGCAGTGTATTTGAATTCCTCACCCATAAAATCACTTGAATACATTGCCATCATTACCCTGCCCATCCGGCTATAGTAGTTCTGTGCTCAGGAATGGGCTTGTGGTGCAAATTTTTTCCCCAATATAAGCTTCCATAATTAATTGCCCTGCTGGGTGAACAGAATTATATCTGAAGACGATGCAATGGTGATAGAGGAAAATTACACATCTCAGTTATGCTTCATCACTGCAAACAGCTAATCTATCTAAGGCAAAGCTATATAGGCCTTAACTGTCTACCTAGAGAGTAAGCTATTTTACACCTGGTAATTAAGAGCAATTTAGACAGTATATCCAAATATTTAACTTGGAAATATTTCTGCTTTATTAATAGCTAGCAGCTGCAATATAGACAGGAGGCTCAAACTAGTTGATTCAATATTTTATTTGTATTCCACCTTTATTATTTTTATAAACAACTCAAGGTGCAAACAAATTTAACACATCTTCCTCCTATTTTCCCCACAACAGCAACTTGATGAGGTTAGTTGGGCTGAGAGTGACTGGCTCAAGGTCACTCAGCTGGCTTTCATGGCTCAGCATAGGTAATACTTGAATAGGTAATTCTTGTCCATTCAACCTGAAAACTTGTGTTACTAGAGGCTGGGCAACGTCCTAAATAAGCCAGTGCTAATTTTATTTGCTAATGAAACAATACTTCCGGTTGCTGAAAGTTAAAGTAAAATAAGCTAGCACTTTTAGCCTTTAATTACCTTTTAGGCAAGGATGAACAATAAAAGAAAATATTGCTATTTGCTCCTCATTAAAGAAATGCAAACTGAATGTTGATTCCAAATGGTGAATGTTTAGTATTCAATATTTTCTTTTTTGAAAATTATTCAAGATTGATGCTGCTCAAGAGCTTCATGAAATTGTATAAATAATATTTATAAAATGATTCTGTAGAATCAATTAATCAATTTTTTATTTTGGTCAAGGATCAGCATAGAAACAAGAACAAAAGAAAACAAGAGCAAAACAAAACAGAAACAATCTAATAACTTCATCATATAGAAAATATTGATTTTTATTATTATGAAAATTATTTTGTAAGATACTTTTTAAGATGGTTGTTCTACTAATGCTAAATTGGTATTAATCTACAGGATGAATATGGATTAAATATATATTAAAATAACAAACCAATGAAGTAATACAACTACAGATTATCAATATATTTTTGAAGAAACATTGATATACACATTTTATGAAATTTGCTGGCATAAATAGGGTGGTGATTGATTGCTTAGCTGGATTTATCAGCATACAACAAATTCATAAAGGAAACAGAACATAAGAACTGATGTTATCTAGCAAGCTCTAATATTTCTGAATATATACTAAATATGACCTATCAGACCATTTAATATTGAGGATTACACAAAATACAATAAATTTTCCAATTTAATGTTTATAGAACTGTTTTATTCCCAAGGATTTGTACCCCAAAATTCATTAGTAAAATCAGATTTCTCTTTGAGGAGATGTGAGTTATGGCCAATTTATCAATAAAAACATAAGAATGTTATCCAAGAGTGTTTGTTACTTATATCACCTTATTGTAAAACTTAATTATAATAACAGGGTTATTTTTAAGTTCATTTCTATTTCTTGTAATCTCCATACACATTTTGGAAAAATCAAGAGAATAATTTGTTTTGCTTATATTCAAGGCCATCTAACACTAGCCATTATGGTCACTTCTGCCTTTTACCACAAGCTGTCAGGCCCAAGCCCAAATATGACACAGTGAAATCCAATCAACTCAGTCCAATTCTTTATTTGCTTATACCTAATAGACAGAATCTCACAAGACTAAAGTCATAACCTTCTACCTACCATCCTGAAAGATTCTAAAGTTGTGGCTCCCCTGAACCTCTTCCTCCCTCACCCAGCCAGCTCGGGACTGCGCAGTCTCTTATTTTAGACTCCTCTATAGAATATACCACCTCCTCCCTAGCAGTATATTCCAGATATACTATAAACCATAATGATCCATGTTGAGATTCCCCCCCCAACTTCTCCAGGTGTACATTCATCATGCTAGGCTTCAGAGAGGCAGATAGTACCCATGTATAATATTTCAACACGCTCTTTTCTCAGAAGATGGTAGCACTTGGCTGACCTAGTTTGGAAAGGAGGGTCAGACCAGATTAGTATTTGGATGGAAGGCTACAGGGTAATTTTATGCCTATAGGTTAAACTGGGAAGTTCAACTTGATGGAGCTTTGTTGAATAAAGTATTCTTAAGATTATGCTAGAATTCAGAACATGATCAAAATGCTTTAAAAAATTTTTAATCTCTGGCACCCGCAGTTAAATGAATTGGATAGCAAAAATGAAAAGGCCACTGCAAAATTTCTTGACAAAGTCTGCAACCCAAAGCACATTATACAAGATTGGATGGACTAATATCCTGACTCAGAACAAGATAGTATGCATGTTTGAAATCAAGTCATATAATTTATGCATCAAGTACTGTGGAACCTTGGATTGCAAGCATAATTCATTCTGGAAGAGTGCTCTTAATCCAAAATGATCATATACCAAAGCGAATTTTTCCATAGGAAATAATGTAAAGTCAGATGATCCGTTCCACACACCCAAAAATATTCATATAAAAATCATTTTCAATGGTATTTTATGAAGAAATGATTGCCCCTAATATGTGAAACAAATAACAATGATTAATATACAATATAAAGTAAAAATAAAACAAATTAACCAGCATTTTAACTTTCACTAGAAGATTTTGAGGCAGGGGTCCCTAAGGGTCCGATCTAAGCTGGTCTGAAAATAATGACTGATTTAATTTGGGCGATGGTTCTTATTTATTTTATTTATTTATTCAATAAATTTATATGCCGCCGAAATCTGAAGACTCTCTTGATGGTTCCTTGGTTTATGCAAGAGGATTTCCACCTAGCCTTGAAGTTCTGTTCTCTCTTGATTCTGTATAGTTCTTAGGAAGTTCATCTGGCCTTTCCTGGGAGGGGTAGCTTGCCTTTGAGTGTTAATCTTATCGCTACGGATCTGCTCTGAGGCAGATTCTGGCAATCAGCTGCTGCTCGGCCAGTTGCTGTCTGGGTGGCCCCTATTGGATCAGGTGGATCTGCTGCTGCTGCTCAAGGGCAAAACAATATTTTTCCTTTTCTGAGTCTTTCCTGGGTGGTTTGGAAATGTTTCTTATAATCTGGTTAGGTGCTATGAGATGGGGAGAAGAAATGGGCAGGAGGGGGACGGGCTGGATGGTGCAATGTGAGGAGGACTGTGCGTATGCATGCGTGACAGGGAAGATGGAGGGTCCATCTTCTTACACTTTGAAAAGAATCGTGGCTGGCTTGAGGGAGACAAGAGGGAGGAGAAAAGAAGGGGGGTTATTGCTTGGAAGGAGAATCTTCTGGTTTTGCTTAATTTATGCTTTTTACTCAGTGAGAGAGAACCACTGGCTCAGTTGTGAGATTTCTTGCACAACCTCATCATGCAAAGTTTGTCTTGCAAGTTTTTGCTCGTTAACCAAATAAAATTTTATTAAAAATCTTTCAAGGTTGTGCTTCTGCCCAAAGAAAAAGCAGAGTAGGTAAAGACTAGCTCTTTTCAGAACAATCAGAAAAATAAAAAAGTAAGGATGACATTTGATTGAAAGAAACCCAAGCACCACAATGATTCTCAAAGATTCTCAAATCTTTGGGAATATATTATTATACCACTTGTGCCTGAAAAATATCCCCATCTACATAACTTGTGCAACTGGCATTGTGATTGAATAAGACAGGAGTAGAAAGTTCTTCTCACAAAATATTTTATCTGCAACAGCCCTTAGGGCTCCACAGCAACCCACTTGTTCATCAACTTGCAAGTGAACAGGCTGAAGACTTAAATGTATATTAGCCATTAAATGTATATTAAGAATTAGCCATGGCTGTACAGTGAGGTTCTCGACATTTTTGGACCAAAGACCATATTTCAAATTTTGAAAATATGCTCAGATTGTAGGCTCACTCAAATTGATACAGTACTATATTGAGGTAGAGATGATGTCAAAGTATCAAATTTAAAAATTAATATTCTGTAACTGGTTTTGTCCCTATGAAATCAACAGACAAAATATTCCTTATTATTGCTACTTACCTTTCTCATTTTGGGGAGCACAGGGATAAACACCAAAATTATTTCTTGATAAAAGTTTATGTAGCTCATTTATAGACCAGAGATGTTCTGGAGCTCTGCTTGCAATGCATCATCTTACTGCTTCAAATTCAAAGAAAATTCATACAAATGCCGAGAGAACAGGGTCCTATTAGCTTTAAGGAGAGTGTCTGCAAGCACACTGACATGGTGGGGATTCACGCAGGGACCCCAGCGCCACTGGAAGACAGGGTCTACCCACAGAGGTTGCAGTATCTGCAGTTCTAGATAAGAATCGCACCTAATGGACACGTTCCATCAAACATCGGACATTTAATATAGGTTATACGGTCCCTCTTCTATCCCGTTAAGTATGTTTTTAATCAGCCGCAAAATAAGAAAGATAAAAACTGATGCATCATCGACCTGCCGCACAGAACTGTGATTTCAGCAAGAAAACAATCACATTAGCAAGTCTATCTGTGCCATACGGATCCGCACGACCCGGGCTGCCGCTTTAAGAGAAAATGCCCGAGGAAACACGCTTTCGTGCACGTCGACACGCCAGAAGATCTCTGTTTCTCCCAGGAGCACCAATGCCTGTCACCCACACGTGCCCCAGGCGTTGCTCCGAAGACCCCAGAAGAGGCGAAGGCATATGCTGGCCTGCAATGCCCGGCACGCTACCCCCGGGAGAGGCTCACGCGCCAGCCTAAAAATAGGAGCGGCCGCGCGTAAAACGGGGCAGCCGAGGTCTGCCGAGGACGAGCGCGCCGCCGGCCCAGCGAGCGCCGCTTTCGCCTCCCGCCTCCCGCCTCCCTCGCAGCACCGGCAGCGCCGCGAAAGAGGAAGTGTCGCAGCTCCTCCGCCTTGTCAGTCCGCGCTGGCCAGAAGACGACGAGGGGCCGCGGCGCCTGGGCGGAGAAGAGCCCGAGAGGCGGCTCGGCGGACGTACCACGCCGCGCCGCTTCCCGGGAAGAGCGTCGTTCGGGCTTACCTGCCATGGCGCCGCTCTCAGCCCGCGACCCACCTCGCCGCCGCCCCCTCCAGACACTCGCTCTCCTGCCCCAGCTCCACCTCTTATATAGGGGAGGCGGAGCCCGGCAGAGGGGGCGGAGTCTCCGGAAAGGGCCCAAAGTGGGCTTGCCTCCGCGGGGGGCGGAACGGGCTGTGGCGCTTTACGGGCGCGCGAGTTGGTCGGAGGTGGAAGTTGTGGACTGACAGCTGTGTGATGCGCAAGATTTTCTCTCGCCCGGGACATAGTTTCCACGATTCCTAGTTACCGTGAAAACTGAGAACTGTCCAACAGCCGCGGAGGATAATAGTTCGGGAAGACGTGGTTCGCCTTTCTTGGATAAGCCCAGGGCCATAGCTCTTGGATTTACAGATTGTATTGAACCATCATGTAGTTTGTTTGAGTTGAGTTGAGTATGAGCCTGTGAGAATCCAAGCCAGCTGTGGTTTATTTCATGAGCTGCAGCTGTACTTATTTTATTCTGAAAGATGAACTGGGTCCTGAGATGCAAATAAAGTCCAAAGTCAAGTAAAGGAGATTGACTTTTAACAAGCCTAGATACCTGTCCTGATCAAGAGGCGGTGTGAACTTACAACCCTCTTGACCAGGGATTGTTGGGGCTAGGACGGATAAAACAAGCACAGGGTGGTTTTTTTTTCTTCAAAATAGCAACTCATCATTTTTTCCGGGGATAACTGTGAGATAAGTGATGGAAGTCTTGGTGGACTACCTCATAATCTTAATTTCTTGTTCTATACTTCAGTGCACAAAATATGTCATTACATATAGATTACGTATATATCGTGAACATTCATATACTTTATTGGCCAAGCATGATTAGACACGCAAGGAATTTGATTTGGTACCTCGGAGTCTGAAGAAGCAAGAGTATTGATGCTTTTGCACTTGGTGTTGGAGAATATAATGGACAGACAAAGAAACAAACAAACAGATTGCTGAACAAATTAATCCAGAGTTCCCACTCATTGTACAAATGACCAGGCTGAAATTATCACACTTTGAGCACATTATGTGAAGTTCTAGTTCTCTGAAGAAGGCTGTAATGCCTGGAAAGGTGAAAGGAGTGAGAAGAAGAAGACAACTAGCAGCTAGGTGAATGGACTCAATCATAAAATGATAGTGAACTGTAGGAAGATCTGAAGAACCAGACTGGGTATGGATCATTGTGGAGAAATTCTATCTATGTGGTTGCTAAGAATCGACACTTTTTGGCACATCACAGTATATAAACAAACAAGGACTTGTTTTTGTTTTGTCATGGATGACTTGTGTCATGATCAAACATCTAGGAAAAGTTTCTCATATTTTGGAGTCAACATTTCTCCTGATTCTATAATTTAAAAAATGAAAACCCTATATTGCACAGACATGGTCTGATCCAAATTTTCTCAGTTCAATTATCACAAAACAATTAAAAGGCCTAAGCCTGTTTAGTCATGCTTAAAGTACATTTTTCCCCTTCTTGTTAATGGGATTGCAATTGAGATGGCATCTATACTCCTTCCAGGCCTTTCTCATGCCTTCTAGTGATGGTGTGAAGACTACTTTGAGTCAAACTTAACTCCAGGATATGTCCATTTAATTTTCCTGGCAAGAATGCGTAAGTGATGTGCTGTGGTCTTCTAGGATTCCTTTTGACTTCCTAGTTTAGCTTACCACACTAAGAATTCCTAGCAGTGATTCAAGTCCTAACTTGGTCTGACTCTGTTTAGATTTTCAGGATCAGCCATAGAAGTTCATGCTGCTATCTGATTGAACATGACCAATGCAGTTTAATTTATTGGTATAATTCATATCCCACCTTTCACTGAGTTCATCTTATTCTTACAGCATCAACCTTATGCAATAGGCTGGGCTGTGAAAGAGTGAATAGTCTGAAGTCACTCACTGGTCTGATACTTTCACTGTCATACTATACTATATTAGGGTAGGTATTACAGTGCTGGAATAAGAGCAAGAACATCCAGGCTAAACATAAAGCTCACTAGAAGGTTTGTCTTTCAATTTCATCTGCTTAGAAGACTGGAGGACAACAAAGTATTTATCTATTAGATTTTTATCCTGCCTTTATAGGTAACTCAAGGTAACATACATAATACTCCTTCCTCCTCCTATTTTCCCTACAACAACAATTATGTGAGGTGGCTTGGACTAAGGGAGAGTGACTGGCAAAAGTCACTCAGCCAGCTTTCCTGACTAAGGCAGGACTAAGGCAGGACTAGAACTCACAATCTCCTGGTTTCTAGTGTGGTGTCAACCACTAGAGTAAATTGGCTCTCCAATTTTATATTTGATATCCAGAGAATTTCACTTTGAAAGACACCTCTTAAGAGCCAGATAAATAAAAATTAATTTGGAAGTGTGATTATTTTTTTTCATTGACCATGTGTTTTAAAAAAGATTTAAAGGGTCTTTTTTGCTTCTCTATATTTTTTAAAGTCTGTTTTGCTGGATTACTTAAAACCAATGAAAAGCAATTTCCACTTCTTTATTTCCTGACTGTATTTCATAATATCCTTTGCTTTCACTTATTACCTATGATTAACAGCTGCTTATGAGAAGATTATTGTTTTAATTTTCACAGTTGATAAGGACGCATGGGCAATGGGAAAGAGGGGGAGAAACACTAAACACTGTTTAGCCTGTGTTGTTAATAAAGTTTAGTAAATACTTCTTATCAAGCAGCAACCACAGCTGACATGCTGTACCTAAGGACAACAAGGAAGCAGTATTTTCATTTTGGATTCTAATGTATGGATCTAAGTCTATATTGATGTTAAGGGTGTCTGTCTGTCTGTCTGCATGCACGAATGGTTATTGTTTCAGAAGTACAACATAATTCTTACTCTTTACATGTAAAGAAGTAATTGTATTGGGTCTTTAATTCCTATATAGTGCTAACCAACTCCACCAGCTTTAATCCAATTTTAGATTAATGGATCATTGATTTTATCTCGTGTAGGGAACCTGTTAGTGACACACCCAGAATTGGAATTAAGAGTACAGTGTGCCCAATAATACTAAACATTATAGATGAGCTTACTGGAAGGTGCACTATACTGGAAGAACTCGGGTACTATGTGGGAATCAATTTCATCAAGAACCTTTTTGCATATCAATGGGGATGTTTTTGAAAGGCAGTAGATCAGAATATTTGAAGTACAGCATTTGAGTTCATTCTGAGGTTTGAAATATGATGTGGTTACAAAAAGAGCGCTGTTCCTTTTCCCATACCAGCCTGCCTCCTCTCTCAGTTTGCTTATAGAAGTGCTTTTCTACAGTAGGTCTGAACTGTGGTGGAGGCTTATTTAAGAAGAGAAAGGTCTTTTTAATCACCACTCCTAACTATGAAACTCTTTCCCTGGAGGAGCCAGACTTTTCTTTTTTAGGAAGACATTCATTCCACAGGCAATTTAAATTTCAGAAGATGCAATGTCTTGCCTCTGCTTGTTCTAAAAAAAACCTTATATTTTTTTCTAATAGTGCTTTGGTTTCTTTTAACTTTGGTGTTGATTTTAAATACAGTAAGACATCCTGAATGGTGCATAAAAAAGAAAGGGCATTTTGTTTTTCCTGGGCTGCAGTAAATACAGTCCAGCCAAAGTGGCTCTCTTATTTTTTACAGAAATATGGGTTGATCCCCACTTTTTAAATTTATCTTCTTCTGCCAGCTTCCACACTTTCAAAGATTTCTTTTCAGAAGCTAACTATACAGAACTCCCGCTTGTGTGACTGCAGCTGTTAATCATAGCGGATGACTTGAAAGCAGAGGAATCTTTGTTGTCACCACGATAACTTGGCATAGAAATGTGTAAATTAAAGCCAGTTATACAACCTGCTTTTATACTGGCAGACAGAAACCTTTCCCGTGTTCTGAGTGTATGATCTAAAAGTAACTACACTGATGTTGGAAGATATGAAAAATAAAAGTTTCTGTTCTGAAACAACTGGACTAAAATAGGATTTTTGCAATGCGTCATTTCTGCTTTGGTTTGGATAGTGTAGAAAGCAACTGCCGAGCATGTTAAACTTTACAGCTTTTCCCAATCAAGCTAAATATCTTGTATCTTTGCTTTAGCACTTTAAATACCTCTTACATACCAGAATTCCTTTTCTCTATTTTTCAAGTAAGGAGACTAAATTGTTTCTTTCATCAAACAGAAATCCCTTCAAAGATTCAGACTGTTACCATTTACTATATATCTAGGATTCTCTATATCATTTTTACAAATATTTCAAAAACAGCAAGCTCCATCCTTTTTTATGTTCTGAAAGGCCTTCAAGATCTGTTTATGGAACCAGATATAGGGTTAGATGGCTCCATTGCTATTTTTTATTCTTTCCTTGCCTAGGGTTTGTATATCAATTTTAATAATATTGAGTGTTAATATGGGTTGTTAATATGGTTTTTATATGTGGTTTACCTGTTTGTTGTGTGCTGCCCAAAGTCACCTGTGGTGAGATAGATAGCTATATAACTTTGATAAATATTAATTCCTAAAGAGGGTCAATATCTGATTTCAGCAAGAAACTGTAGACCAATATCATTATTGAATAATGACTACAAGTGTTTACAACAATTTTAGCTGAAAGATTGAAAATAACTTTGCCAGAATTTATTCAAGAGGATCAATGTGGATTTTTGCCTAAAAGACAGCTGAAGGATAAGGTTAGAAATGTGTTGGTCATTTTGGAATATTTAGACCAGCATAATGAAACACAAGCCACATTGATCTTTTTAGATTCAGAGAAGGCTCTTGACAATTTGAAATGGATTTTTTTTTTGTTTAATCTTTGGAACGTATTCTTTGGAACGTATTTTTTGTTTAATATTTGGAACGTATTCTCTCCATCTAATTTTGGAGAGAATTTTATAAAATAGGTGAAACTGGTTTATATATCTATCACAGATGGCACAAATAACTATGTGAAATACAAAAGAAATAAGACAAGATTTCTCATTGTCCCCTCTCTCATTTATTTTAATTCTTAAAATACTGAATAGAGTTACAAGACAAGATGAAAAGTTTATGGGCATAGAAATGAAAATAGAGACTTGTAAGTTAAGAGCTGTTGCAGATGATTTGGTGTTGGATATGGAAGACTCTTTAAAGGGAATTGAATTATTAATGGATAAAAGAATTTGATGCTTTAGCAGGCTTTAAGAAAACCTGCTAAATAAATAGTAATAAATACCTATAGAAGACAAAGATGTTAACAATATGATCAAACAGAACTGATGAATGAGTTTTAATATTGAGAATATTTGGATATTACTGTGACAAACATGCTACTTCAAAAAAATTATGTTAAGAAATAGAATGAAGTCAAAGAAGCTATGTTTATAATGGGAGAAATTACATATGTTGTTTTGGGGAGAATTTCTACAATTAAGAGTAATGTTTTATCTAGAATGTTATTCTTGTTTCAGTCAATGACTGCTTTGACAACTGATGCACCATTTAAACAATGGTAGAAGGATATAGGTAAACTTATATAGCATACCTACTATTTCTGCTTCCTATTTTCCCCACATACCCCAGTGAGGCACCA
The DNA here is from genome assembly GCA_032468055.1 of Acrochordus granulatus. Lineage (NCBI taxonomy): Eukaryota > Metazoa > Chordata > Lepidosauria > Squamata > Acrochordidae > Acrochordus > Acrochordus granulatus. The sequence continues at coordinate 89,610 of JANHZU010004530.1, forward strand.
CCTTGCTGTGGTTGGGGGGCTTGTGTGCTCTGAAGAAGATGAGAGCTCTGCTAGAGGTTCA
>JANHZU010004531.1:55077-65371 GCA_032468055.1 Acrochordus granulatus
ACTTGCCTCAGCTTCTGCCCACCCAGCAGTTCGAAAGCACATAACAACTGGCGAGTAGATAAATCGGGTGCCACTTCGGTGGGAGCTGGCCGGCTTCGGCGGGTCGGTCGAGGCAAGTGGTGAAGAGGGTGAGCGGTGAAAGGGCGAGCGGCACGTAAGTTGAGCAGCGAGGCGAAGGCGGCCCACCCTCCTGCCAGGGGCAGAGCAGAAATGCGAAGATGCCCGGAAGCAACATCACACCGGCTAGCAGGGGGGGTGGGATTAGATTACACAAACTGTATTGATAAGCTAACCTATGTAAGCCACCAAGAGTCTTCGGAAATTGGCGGCATAGAAATATGTGTAATAAATAAATAAAATGTATTTTCTGTTTTTTTAAAAATTACGTTGTATGGTATTTGTTCTCTCTGAAGGATTTAGCTGCAAAACTTCAGTCTCAACTTGATAAGGCACGCAAGCTAAAAGACAATGGAGCACAAGCTAAAGCTAGAACATCTGATGAGGTAAGAGGTATACATTATCTTGCATTTGTTTTGGATTAGTGCTTTTGGAAACAAAAGATTTGATGACAGGTGTGCAGTACCTAAAGCTGTGACATTGTTAAATATACTTCCTGGCACTGGCAGAAAATACCTACAAAACAATTAGAAATTATGGCGTGTGGTAAATTATTATCCCATGAAGACAAGCTGTGAAAAGATACTGTTCAGTACATCAGATTTTTAGATTGATGGCATATTGGATCACTTTAAATAATACATAGAGTTGCTTATCTCTTGTAATTTGGAATACATATTGTTAGTTTGCCATCAGTGTGCATGGAGTCTACCTACAAGAATGTTTCTTTGATTTTGGTACACTGTAGTTTTTGTCATTAATCTCCTTTTAAGGTACATGGACTTTCTGTTTGATTTAAGCTAATGTCAACATTTGAGACCATATCTCTACAAAAGATTTTGGTTAGTTTCTCAGTAATTTTAAACAACTGCTTATTATTCTTGAGAAAATAGAGAGGAAGAAGAGATTGGTAATTCTCATGATGTAATCACTGATTGTATGCAGTGGGAATATGGAAAAAAGTGGCTCCAAGGCACTATAAAGGGGCTGATGCTTTATGTACTTATTCGTAAAAGAACTGGAGTTCAAGCAGCTAGCAAAATTATTGATAAAGTCAAATAATTTCAAACCAAAACAAATAGAAACAGTGAAGCGTTCCAAAAGGAATGAAAAAATTCTCCCAACTATGATGAAAATGACAATGTGATTCAATGCAAGAAAGCATCAAATGATGCATTTTAGGGCAAAAAAAATCTAACATATTCCCTGTATGCTGATGGCATTTGGCTGGTGGTGACTCCTGAAGAAATTTTTTGCTGGAAATAGCACTACGCTTTGCTATGTGTCAACTTCCCCCCCCACACAAAATTTAAAATAACAGTGAGTAAGATTTTTGGTATAAACCTTGGTCACAAGGTGTAATTTCAAAGAGATTGTGGTGAGAGACTTATTAAAAATATACCATTTTGAATTTCTATGAGATTGTTCCAACCATATTTCTTTTCTAGGCAAGATGTTGGGACTTGCATCGATTCCAGGGTTTTCTGAATGATTTAATGATGCAGATGAATTTCAGGCTGGTTTCAGGTCTAAGATTGTGCTCATCTTAAAAGAGTAATTTATGTTAGGCCTAGATAAAGGAAATAAGTTTGCATTGGTATCTTTGAACATATTCTTTTTGTTCAAACAAATTAGAAAAAGGCTTTGGATTTCAGTACTACACTATGCTGATGACGTCTGGCTTTATTGATCTTTACTAATTATAGCCAGTGAAGCTCTTTGACTCATCAGAATCTTATGTAAGCAGTAAATGACACAATATGGAACAAAATAGAGGAGATAAGATCGGGAATATATCTCCAATCTTCAGTATACTGTTGGAGTTCACTCCCCCTAAAGAAGCTAATTTGCAGACTCAGTAGGCTTTTGTGGGGTCCTTGCTGCTCTCTGAGCTTGGTTGTTTTCTTGCAGACATTTAATTACCAAACCCGATAGCACCCTCAGTGCACCAATAATGTTACTGAGTTTGTTAGTGAAAGGTCTGCAAGAAAACAACCAAGCTCAGAGAGCACCAAGGACCTCACAGTTCAATCCTGAGCTACAAATATTCTCTTCTGTTGGTATTAGTATGCTTCTGTATTTACCATAAACCTAGATATAGAGGTTTCAGCCATGGGCAAAAGCATAATATGGTTAGCATATTATATATAACAAGCATATTATATATGCTTATATAGCATATTATATATAACATATATAACAAGCATCCATTCCTGTTAATATTAGGATATTTGTATAAGATAACAAGAAATAATTTGTCTGGATAAATTGAAATAATATATTTCCTTGACAAATAGAAATCAACCCTGTCTTACACAGATTGACAGCTTCTGGCATTTAAGATTTGTTGTAATGGTATGTGAGAAAGACTTCAGAAACAGAGAAGAGATATTGCTTAGGGAGTGGTCAGATAAGAGAGGACATAACCCACAGCTGCATAATGGGAGGGGGGAAGAGGCTCAGAAGGGGCCCTCCCTAATGTCTCAGCTGTAAAGGAGACTGCAGGAGATTTGTCTTTTGAGATTTGCAAGATTGATGTCAGCCTTTCCAGGCTGGAAGACCAGACAGGACACACAACCAGATGAGCTACTTCTACTTTATTGTTAGGCTACATTACCAGGATCTTGCGAGTTTGATCGTACATATCTTCCACTGTCTCCTTTACAACTTATGATGTTTCTCAAGGGTCTTTCTCACATACCATTACAATTGTTGACCTTCACCTCTCAGCATCCCTCACTATTTGCACAACTGGAGTTACACAGGTTGCTTATCCTTATTCAAAAATCAGTGTCATGCTGTTGGCGTTCACATTGAATATTAATTATGCAAAACATCTGAATGCTTAAATAAATGAAGAAAAGTTAAGATCAAATAATGAAGAAGCTTTCAGTCTTCCAATAGATTTCAGAATTCTAATATGAAAACTTCTCCCATTGAGATGTAGGGTAACTCACTTTTTAGAACATGTCAAAAGGTGCTTCCATGATGAGAAGATTAGCTGGTGACATCACCGTTGCTCAGGGGACGCCTGGGAGGCTCCTTTCGCATCTGTCTTATTTTTCCCACCGAGGTGGTGCTTGTTTATCTACTCGCATTGGCATGCTTTCAAACCGCTAGATCGGCAGGAGGCTGGAGTGAGTGACGGGAGCCCATCGGTGGCAACCGGGTCTCGAATGCGGGCCTGCAGAGTGTCAGCCCCAGCATCCCGACCCCGTGTGCCACCAGCTAGTTTAATTAAACAAACTACATTGTACAATCGTGCTGTCTTTCATTTTCTATCAGCATGCAAGTCATAAAAGCAGATCTCTTGACTCCAGTATAATTGTTCCAGACAGTACTTTAAGAATTACGTATGAGTTTTAAAATGGAAATGAACTGAATGAAAGTCTAAAAAGGAAGGATTTCTTAAAAAAATTCAAATTGAATGCAAGAGAATGTTTATATTTTCAAATCTGAATGCATTCTTACTTGTCAAAAGCAGAAACAGACATATTTGGAAATATCTGCATTTAACAGTGAATATTCATAATAGACATTTAAGAGTACAGTCACTTCGAGATCTTAAGAAAATTAGTGAAGGCATTGTATTTTGGAAAAGATTTTTGTCGATTACTGTGGTTATATATAAGAAATCTAGAAGAGTTTCTTTTGTATTCTAGTATATACAGAAGCATTTGATATTTGTTTAGGCTGTAAATGTTTACTTTATCCATAGAATGCTACTGACAAATAATGATAAAATCCAGTAACCGCAGGGAATGTACAAGATTAGATGATGGTTTCAGAATCATTTCTGCTCATTTTCTCTTTTGTTCTTCACGTGAAGTTAGTGGTTCAATTTGTCAGAAAAAGCTTCGGTGCGTTAAGCCAAAAAGGAAAAGAAAAAAGAAAAATTATGCCGTTAAATGTAGTTATTTGAATGATCTGGGAAGCTAGGTAATTAGGAAAAAAGATCTGAGTTGTGGTTTGACCACCTCTCTTGTTGTTCAGTTGCTCAGTGGTGTCCGACTCTTTGTGTCCCCATGGACCGCAGCACGCCAGACCTCCCTGTCCTCCACTGCCTCCTGGAGTTTGCTCAAGTTCATTTGACAATCTCTAGCCCAAATTAAAACTAATAGTCTACCATATAAACTTGATAAATAAATTAAATAAATATGAATTAATTATGTCTACCTAATTATTTTGAATCTGTTTTTATGCATACCTTCATGACAGTAGTGAATGTTTGAAGTGAATGCTTATTTAGTTAAAAAAATTTATATAATTGCCCATCTTAAGAACATAATTCTGGGCAGGAAATAGTATTTTCTATTAAGTTTCTATTAAGCAGTCAGGGTCACCTTTGAGCTCTGATTAAGCAGATAATCTCATCAGATTTAACTGTAATTAACAGAAAATGCTGCAATAAAATCTGTGTACTTAACAAGCGAAGAGCTAATGTCTAGCTTTTTAAACTTGCTAAAATATCACTCTGGTGTGTTGAAGAATTATATGCATTTGGTATTCCACATCAGCCAGATAAACTTCAGCCATTCTACTTTTAGAAGCTACAAATACAGTAGATACTGAGTGTATTTTTCATTTAAGGCAACAATTAGTCTTGAACGGTTTGTGCTGAATGTTCTTTTCATTTCGGAAAGAAGTGACAAGAACTGTTTCTAAGTTAAACATATTCCAGGGTACTCATAGTTGATTCAGGCAAGGCAGAGGTGCATTTTAAATATTGAAAAGTATAAGCAATAAAGTAGACATATCAGGCAAGAAGGAACAGCAAATTAGAAATCCATCAAATTTCATGAGTTGCCAAATAATTTCTCAAAGAGAAACAGATACGAATTTTAATTTTTATGAATTTTAGTCCCTTCCAAAATGTTTTAGGGCTTAATCATATTTAATATGTAGCATGTATATAGGTAAACTATGACTATATCATTTATGGGCCTTTGAAGAACAGTTTTAACAGTTCTTCACTCAGAAGGCATTTTAGATTTAAAAAGCTACATGAAAAGTAGACGTCAGAGAAAATTAAGGTACGATGACCCAAAACCACCTGTTATATTTGGGAGTCAGTTCTATGTGTGGATACCAGTAGAAAATACGTGAAGTTACTTCAGAAGAGCAAAGCTTTGCAAACAACCAGTAAAAAGGTGGTTTTGTTCACTGTAAAGATATATTATGTGCAGCTATAGCAGAGGATGTTTTTTACAACACATATTGTATATTAAATAAACTGAGCTAATTTATAATGCAGATATTACTATTTTAATATTGCAAGTAGAAGTGAAGTATGCTCATTTATGCAAGTCAACTTTTTAGTGCTATGGACTAAGTTTAAATCCCTTTAAATCTGATCAGGTTGGTACTCTGTGAATAGGTACTCCCTTTGCATGGAATAATTGTCTCATTCAGATCACAGCTAATAAACAGAAACTGCCTATTCCATTAAAGCTGATGGAAAGAAGGCAAGGCCGGACTATGGTAGCATGGCTTTGGGGCTCCTAGGAGCAGCATTAATGAGGCAAATGGAACAAGGAAGGTTTTGCAGAAGTGTGATTCTTGTACAGTTCAGGTGTTACCTGTAGGAAGGAATAAGATGTTTGTTGGAGGCAGGGGAAAATATTGGGAATGCTTAAAAATCATTCAAACCTCTTTCAAATTATTACAATAATTTGGCAAAATATTTTTTCTTTTTGTCTTTCATGGAAACCTCTCATCAGAAATGTGAGTTTTTGAATCAATTAGATTAAAAAGTTGATTTAAAAAGCTCCATTAACCTTGGGAGCTTCTGTGCTCATAAGCCAAAGTTAGTTTATTACTCAAAAGACATTAGCTTTTATATCCATTGTCATCTCAAGCGGCACAGCCTATGTTGCAGAGGGTAATAAAATCCACATAATTGGCTCAGTTTCAAAATCTGAAATCTGCATTAATTGAACAAAAATTGCTTTTTCCATGATTCAGTATGATCCAATTAAGAGTGTGTAAATTTTAAGAAGTGATTATATAAGAAGCTCATCAATATAACTGTATGTGTAATTGGTGTTCTAAGTTCATTAGTCAGGAATCTCCAAAATGTAAGGAAAAGATTTTATAATAATAATTACACAGTTTAAGATGAGTAATTAAACTATATTCCTAAAGTAAAGATGTTTGGCTTTTAGCCGTTGCATCTGGGAAATATGGATGGTCTTTCAGTTAACTGCACACTTGTAATATGTGCGTACACAAGTGTGTTTTTCTGAAGTTGATTACATCACTGTGTTATTTTTACACACTTTTACTTTGTTAGAAGTGATATTGCAGGACAAGATGGACATTTTTTTAAGTACATGACTGGGGTCAGTAAAGAAGAAAACCAATCTTGGAGAAACATCCTTCAAGATACCTGGATTCTTAAGTATAACTAGGTTTGCAACTGTTTATTTGAATATTTTTCAAGATATAATAATATCTTAAATTTATATGGTGTCCAGTGACTGAGATATCTGAAATGTGTTTTAGAATATTTATACATGTTGGAAGTTAAGTCTTTTGATGGTCAAGAATTAATTGATCCTGATTCATTCATTAATAAAGAATTCATTGATCCTGATTCATTCATTAATAAAGATCATGTGCTCTTATGTTTAGCATAAGACAAATCTTTAACTTATGCCATACTTTCTTGACTACATTTCCTTTAGATGAGTGGATTCCTTCTGGATTAAGATTATGGAGGATGGGGTTCCAGATATCTGAAGGCTGTAGTGACAGATGGATATTCTAGGCCCCATAGAAACCATCCACAAGATAACAAAATGGTGTGTGGTAGCAGAGTGGCAGTACTAACTAAGTAAAAACTTAGTATAGGAATTCCTGTTTTGATTAACTGAGATCATGTTTCTACAACCCAGCTGAATATATGAAGGCATAATTTATCCTAAAATTGCTCTCATCAAAGCTATGGTATGAAACTATTTTACTTTTCAAGATTCTCAAGAATACTCCAGTTCAGAATATGTGAAATCCTTGTAAGCCTTTAAGACAGGAGGAAGAATATGTAAAATCCCATTCTGATTATCTCAACCTAGAAAATTTTCTGCTTTCTGCTAAGTAGTTAGATGCCATTGAGTAGGTGTTGACTTCTGACAACTATCTTTATTCGTCTCTATTACTAACTTGTGATTACTAACTTTCCAATAATCTATCTGCTTCATCCATTGTGTTCCCCTTATATTTCCCTTAACTTTGTCAAGCAGAACAATTTTTTCCTAGTCCATCATTCCTTGTGCCTCAGATGCCTTAAGTATTTGATTTTTTACTGATGGTTTCAAGGGAGTAATTTAGACCTTTTTGATTGGTAGCTCCTCCCATTCACGGTACTCTTAGTAACTTGTTCCAAATGCATAATTTGAAAGCCTTTCCCATTTTTCTCTTGCCATTTCTTACAGTCCATCTTCACAGACATATGTTACCACTGGAAATGTCATTGCTTTAACTAATTCACTCCTCATTGTTATAAGAAATGTCTCTTTCCTTCAAGACCTTGAGTTTATTATAGGTAGTGCATGTTTAACTACTACAATTGGGACCATCTACTTGGTCATTAAACATAGTGGTTGCTGAATGAAACTGGCTTGATGACCTTAATTCAGCTTGCCTTTGCTTTACACACTTGTGAAGGTCATAAATGTAGGATTGGTTGCAAAGTTGCTTTTTCATCCCTGTTGTAACTGCAGTTGCTCAATGAAGCAAGGACTACCTGTATTGCTTTTCTATCTAGAATTTACTCTTTACTTCTCCAGCAAGCTGTCAGCTTCATTTTTGAGTCTAAAAAAACCTACTGTATTTGTTTATTCACTATAAACTGTTAACTAGTCACACGGGTTGTTTTTAACTATTTTTCTCGGTATCAGCCTTAATTCAGTTTTTCACTTTCCATTTTTAGTTTCATAAGGAGCTGTTGAAGTTGTTTTTTACTTTAACTAACAAAGTAATATCTGCATATCAAAAGCTTTGTGTTTATTTTTAATTTACATCTTTGTTCCCAGCTATTGTTTCTTCCAAACTTATCATTCTTACACTATAACTATATAAGTTAACAATATAAGTTGAACAAAAATAGGGAAAAATGTGCATCCTTGTTTCACTCTCTTCCTTATTCTGAAGGGTGTCTCCAAATCCAGTTCTTCTTGTTCATTGTCAAATTGCTCAGAAGAATAATCAGGAATTTTGGCACCTCCATTAGCTTTAATGTGTTCTACATTCTGACATTATCTACACAAAGACCACATTCTGTGGTCAATTATACAATCCTGCAGCTGTATTCTTCAGATCACACAAGTCTAAGTTCCATATTTGAGACAATTTGGTCTGTTTGACACTCTGCAGCTGGAAATAGCTAGACTGATTGGGCTGTTTTTATTAGGTTATTTGATTCCACTATTATCTTTTAAAAATATTTTACTGAAAGTTTTCAAAATGAGTGGAAATCCATACAGACTAAAACAGAGTAAGAAGGGTAGAAAATAAATAACAAAGAAAACTTAAGTGCAAAAAGAGAAAGGTAGAAGAAGAATAGAAAAACCATCATGGTTGTCAAGCGAGACTTCACGTGATTGCAATTTGTGGCCACCAGTGCTGGCTTCCCCATTGACTTTGCTTTCTGGAAGCTGGCTGGGACCATAACCACAGCATGGTTTGCCTTGATCAAAGTTCGATTTTGCAATTTCTTCTCCTAAGTGACTTCACTCCCTTCACAATTTCTACTGTGGATTGCTCTTAACTCCTCTTCCCTCCCTTTTCAATCACTGGCAAAGGAGGCCCTATCAGGAACCCACACATGTTAGGACTGTAGTGCTCAGAGTCACGGAGGCTGTTGAACCCTTCCATCGCATCAGGATTGAAATCCTCTGGAAATAGCTATCACAGCTTGTTTTCCCAAAAGCTGGAATTGGGGCTTGAGTACTGTATCGCCAAATGGCTTGGAGGATAATGCTTTGAAAAACTAAAAAAGGAGCCCCCCCCCCTTTTCCAGATACCTCTGGAAAAGTATATAGTGCTGGGAGCTCTCACATTTGATTTTCAACCTCAGGGTAAAATACATTGCTAAAACTTCAAAACCTTAGCTCACCCAATTTTTTTCAGAGCACACTAACGAATTCAGAAATCCACAAAGTCAGTGAACACTCTTCTATTTTTCAGGTTTAATTTTTTGATTCCCTTTTAATATACAAGTTTATGTGCTTTTCCAGATTCAGATTCTCTCCTTATAGTCCCAAATTACTTATTGTAGCTTTCGTAGTCCCATTTTGTTTCCAAAATAAATGTTCAAAATAATCCAGGTTGGTATGAAGGACAGCAATACATCCTTCTCAGAATCTGGTTCTAAAGAATAGCAACACCCTATTCTGCATTTTTAAAACTAATTCTGGCCATTCAGTGAACTGAAATGGGAATCAGAGTTAATCTTACCAGCTACCTTCTACGATGAACATTTTGTATGCAGCCAAGCCTCTTTGTGGCAGCAACTTTATTATAAAGTACCCATGACGTATGAACATGAATTCCAGAGATTGTCATGAAGAAATCTTGCCTTTTTTCTCAGTTACGTCATTTAAAGATGTAACTCTGTGGGCTGTGTAAATAGTATGAGTAAATTGACAAGTGAGAGGAGGGATATTGGTTCTTCTAGTTCAATAACATTTGAAGGGAGACAGATTTCCATCTCTGATTTGCACATTTGTTAGATATGTTTAGGAACGCCTGATGGAAAACATCTGCCACTGTTCTTGAACATAAATAATAAAAGTTACCAATGTAGATAAGCTTATCTGAAAATAATTATGAAAGAGCTTCCGTGAAATTTGAATGAGGCTTTTTAATCCACAAATATTTTAGCTTGCGGCCATTTGTATGCCTTATTATGTATTTCACTGACTTACTTAAGAGTAAATAGAGAATTTAAAGATACCAGTGACTTAAACCTTATGTTGGAGATGGTTGACTAACAGCAGTATAGAGGATTTTTGGGGGAGCTAATCAAGATACTTAGCAACATCTGCAAGTTATGAGGGATTTGTGGCATCACATCTTTCAAATGCTGTGTGGAATTAAATTTTATATATTGTTAGTGAGAAATTCCCCCCAGTGAGGCACCACCTTGCTGTGGTTGGGCGGCTTGTGTGCTCTAATG
>JANHZU010004531.1:74919-92998 GCA_032468055.1 Acrochordus granulatus
TTTGGATTAAAGGTGAAACGTCTTCGACTTGAGAAAAATCCAGTCCAGGTGCCTGTTTTTTAAACTTTGTTGCGATATTACATCTGTTATCGAAATATTTGGTGATATGATGTGGATATTAGTGATAAGTATGGCATAATATGGATACGGATACAATAAGGACATATGGGTTAAAGTAAATGGAAGAACAAATCACAGTATCTTATATTGCTTGCCCAACCAAGGAGATTTTTCACTACAAAAATGTCAAAGATACTAGATTATTGGAGAAAGGGAATGTAATTGTTCCTAACATTTGTTGGAGGATAACAGCGTCTGCTAACAGGGTCTTTCCAGGAGAGTCCTGAATTCTCTTGTTGGCAACTTTGCTCTTCAGGGAGTGGAAGAAGATTCAAGGGAGTCGGTACCAACAGCTTCATAGTAACCAAAAGGGGATGCTTTGTATTTTAAGGCCAATTCTTCCTGAAATTGGAATGCTCATCAACAAAATTGCTGCCTAGAGTTGTCATTATGGCAGCCTTAAATAAAATAAAGCCCTGTGAGATGTGCTACTATACAGCTCTGGTGACCGAGCCAAAGTCTCCCCTTATGTGAAAAGAAATGGCCAATTTATGCATTTCTTTCTGTTAATCTCTTCCAATAGGAAGAAGCTCTTCTCCATTCGTATGTCTTTTTCTCACAACTTCTGCGGTTTGTTACATTCATTATTGTCTTTGGCAGGAGGGGGCACTGGACAAAGCATCATTATTGCCCGCAAGGTAACCTGATTGCATTTGCTCTAAACGTGGAAGAAAACCAGGGGGTCTTTTCCGATGATACTGCAGGTAACAATATCAAATTCCTCTGTAACCGTGGGACTGTTCTGTTAGGCCAGTCATACGAACATGGTACCTACGGAGCATGGAGTAAAATGTGCTCTCCTGGAGCCATATGTGGACTCCAGACGAAAGTTGAAGATACAAAGAATAATGCTGATAACACAGGACTGAATGATGTGAGATTCTTCTGCTGCGCTTGAACTAGAAGTGAGTTGCCTTCCAGCGAGCAACCCGCATTTGGATGGTTTGTTGAAGCGAACATTGTCCGTAATTAAATGTGGAAACCAAAACAGCGTGAGCCGTATTTCTGGATTGGAGGGCGAAAATAAAACAATACAAAGAGGAAATGACTCTCCCCCCCCCAATAACGGTATTAAGAATTTTAACTACAAGAATAAAAGATAACACAAACGGAAAAGAAAAAAAGGTTAAAATAAGAATAATAAAATAAATAAATAATAAAAGCTTGAAAGAAAAAGTAGGAGAAAAGAAGACAACCTCAGAAAGTGACTTCCCACCCTCATCGCGGCCTCCTTTTAATTAAGAGATGTAAAACTCTTTCTCCCAAAACTCAGCTCTTAACTGTAGGCAAGTCCAATAGGCAAGTGTCGGTTTCCAATCCAGCTGTCAGCAAAAAATCCAGAGTTCTAAAATAATAACATTAGTTAACAAATATAAAATTAATCCTTCCACATCTCAACTCTTAACTGTAAGTAAATCCAATACACAATGTATTTTCTAGTCCAGAGGTAAACAAACCCAGAAAGAACCACCCAAAACAAAACAGTTGGTCAGGTAAGCCAACTTTATCTTCCTTCCTTTGGGATAAGACAATCTTGCTCTTTAATCCCTTGAAATGATTACTGATCAATAATCCTTGACCATTAATCCTTGTTATTGATCCTTGTCTCAAATTGATCTTTGTCTCAAATTTCTTCAAAACTTTAACAAGTGACTTTTGAATGGGCACTAAGAAAAATTCTTCCAATTGCTCTCTGAAATTGGCATTTTTATTTCCTTCTTTTTGTTTAAAGCCTCCTCTGATTTTTTTTTTGTAAGAACCAGTGAGAAATTCTGGTTCATGTTGTTCTCCACAATCATGTCAAAGTTTTATTCTAAATCTTCTTCTGTAACAGCTTCTTCTGGGAACAGACTCTTCGTAAGAACACACAACACAGTTGACATTGTTGATTCAAGGTCCTGATACCATTCTTCCAAAATACAGTATCTCTATGTCACTATAAGTGGCTTATCCTATTATGCCTCCAATATTAAAAATAATTTTTCTTTCCCATGAAAATGGATTTATTTTTTTAAATTAATGTCAGAGTGTTAATATTCAAAATCAAATATTCCAATATTTTCTGAGCAGTTAATTCTTGTCTCTTTTTTTGCTGTTAACTTTAACTTCTTAAGGCTTATAAAAATACAGTTTCATTTGCTTATATTAAGGGTCGAAGGAACTCACTCAGTATATTTCCAGCCCCTTTAACTACAAGAATAAAAGATAATACAATAAAAGATAATTCAATCATTTTGAAAGCATATAACTTCTTTAAAGCAGTTAATAAGCAACTTCCAAAAAATGGCTAACAAAAGAAGAGCAAACTTCATGTCCTTGAAGGCTCTGACTGCAACTGGAATAAGAATAACAAATTCCCTCATCTTCCAGTTCTCCCATCCTCCAGAGACCTCTGCCTTGCTGTTTCCTTGTAAGGAGTCACCGTCTGGAGCACATCTTTGGCAATCTCTTGTCTTCTCTTTCTCCAGAGAAGATCAAAGGATCCAATCTACTCCTTGGCTCCTTATTCTGAGGTGCAATCATCAGCTCCACTTTTTGCAGAGCCATCTTCAGTCTGCCATATTCCTGAGGAAGTTCAGGAAACGATTCTGGTTGAGCCAGAAGTTAAGCTTTCAGCAGGGTAAGAATAAACATTTACCTATTCTCGCTTCCGAACCTCAAATAAGGAAAAACATTTTATGTGGGAGCCTGTTTTGTCCAGTAAATTGTGACTGGGTTAAGGTTCTCCAGTGAAGACCTGCTGTGTTTCTCCTTTTTGCTTCCATAAAATAAGTGCCTTTTGATTGTAGTGCACTCCAAAATTGGCCATGGGATTTTTAGCTGGCACCGAAAATAGGGGAAAGGAATCTTTTGGAGACTCAAGGCACATATGAAATGTTGAGACCCGACTACGGGTGTCCTCACAAAGCGGCAACCTTATCATTCTTGCTTGTTCACTGTATAGACTGGCAAAGGGGCTTTCTTAGCTCATAGTGGGCATTTATTTTCCTGGGCAGATGGTCAGAATTCTAAAGGAAGCACTAACTTGCAGCTACCCATTATTTTTATTTTCTTAAAATACCTTTGGGTCTCTTTGGGGATCAGAGGCACTTTTGTAAATAAGGATAGTGTGAGTAGTTTTCATATTGCTTGGTTGAAGGTGTATGGACTGTTTCTTTAAAGCTGAGTAGTCAAAGAGTTTCTTGGCTCCTAGTCAACTTGTCTGTTGGGTGTTTTGATGATCAGAGACACTATATGGCCTTCTTCCGCCTTAAAAATATAATAGTTGTGGATCTGTTGAGAATGCAATGGCATAAGGATGTCGCAATAAATAATCAAGGGGGTGGGGCATATTTCCAGGGAGTTATTGATAGGACCATAAGTTTAATCTTTAAAAATTGTTTAAGTGGAAACATGACGAATACTTTTCGTAAATGAATCAGCATGTGCTAGTTTTGTAATAGTTTTAATTTCATGTCCTCAGTCAGTTGGACAGACCCTAGTTGTGGTTTCAATAATAGGTTCAGATTGATACCCCGGTGATCTCAGAGTTATATCTTTATTCTGGAATTCTCTCCCAGAAGCAATACATCCATGCTCTTTTTTTATAGGACGAGAACTTCATATAACCAGCCTGCTTTTTGAAAAGGAACCCTTGTATTTTATTGTGTATTTAATAGAGGTGATTTTTTTTCTTGAAGACTGCTCTATTCTTCTTCTGTACATTACTAAGGGTTAATTTGAAGAATCATTTAAAGGATGATTTAAGAAGATTAAAAATTTAAAGAATATACCAATGGATAATTCAGAGCATTTTCCATTTATACCTATTTTTCTGTCCTTCTCTTTGTCCCAGAGGCTGTAAAGGTTGTCGTTGATTATGAGTTTTTCAATTCATTGAATTGAGCCGAGCTAAAAATTTTACTTTCCCCCCAGAAATCTCAAAGCATTCATTCTGATTCTCCAATGGGAAAACAGCTTTGATTTGGGAGAGCCTTAAGGAACAAAATGTGTACCTTACGCTTCCACATTTTGCTCCTTAAAGCTCACCCATCCCGACAAAAATTTAAACAAATACACTTTGGCCTAAATTTTGGCATTGCTTTCTTTAGGAAAGCTTGGGGAGATATCAGTGAGGTATAAGAACCATCTGTAGCTCACAAGCCAAGAGCTGCCTAGGTAGAGATGCACATTTAAAAATAATTACTGAGACTTATACAGAAATGTATCAATCACTGGGAAATTGGTTCCAGATGGCCACTTGGCTGCTTACTCCATTGTCTGGATGCTAAACTGGCAAGTTCACTGGGTGCTCTCCCTTTTCACAAATCATCAAAAGCAGATGTGCTGATATCAGTCTAGTGGTGATGCACACTTCTGGGACGTACAGCCGCAATTTAGTATTATAGCGTGTGATGCAATCCAAAGTAAAAAACAAGTATACATTCAAGGACAATGCGCCCCCAATGGGAAAGTTATTTCTTTCCTATATTGAGATTACAGACCAAACTGAAAAACTCTTAGAGAAATACAACTTAAAAGCCATCATCAAACCAATGAAGGATCTAAAAAATCATTCAGCTACCCAAGGATACATACTCATGTCCTTCTGGTTGCTGGTCTGTTACCTTAACCACTGGCTCTCTTTCCCTGATACCAGCATACCAGGCCATGCGGAAGCTCTCGCTTTCAATACCCTTCTACTCTCTGCCTGTTCTTGCGCTGCAGCATGAGTTCATTTTGTCAATGAGTAGGAGGACCAGGCCTGGTTGTTCCATTAATTGTGAAAAAAGGAATAATAGGTACATATTCAGTATCAAAGTCCCTGTACTTGTTATGCAGATTTTCTGGGAAAGTCTCAAAGATGCCCATCTATATTTCTCCTGATGTTGTCTCCAAGACCTTGTTAATCTGGGAAAAACCCACACAGCAGTGTGTTGCACAGACTGGAACTCTGGCAATCCAACCTGTTCTTTGGAGCTAAGAGGACTGTGGGCTTCCCTTTCCTTTAAAAGGTTCTAAGATGACGGGAAAGCAATGCGCTGCAGCCTGAATATTTCCTGGAGCA
The DNA here is from genome assembly GCA_032468055.1 of Acrochordus granulatus. NCBI lineage: Eukaryota > Metazoa > Chordata > Lepidosauria > Squamata > Acrochordidae > Acrochordus > Acrochordus granulatus. The sequence goes on from JANHZU010004531.1 coordinate 80,087, forward strand.
GGTAAAGAAAGGGGTCACTTAAGTGGGGGCTGAAGACCATAAGAACGGGAAGAAAAATCGCACACACAGAGACACATAGGCACACAGAGACCCACACAAGCACACACAAGCATTTTCCTCTTCTTGTTTTGCTACATTTTCTTCCTTTTCTCCTTTTGATATTGCTTTATAATTACAAATTGTTTTACAAATAGTCATAATCATGAGGTTCTAGGGATACCACAAAACAGTGTTGTGGGTATGTAAATACCACAGATCAATGGCATCAGACCTATGCGCATATAGCTGTTATCGGGAACCTTGTGAAACTGAGATTCTCTGCTCATGAAGAACTTGTTTGTAGATTATAGTTGCATGTGCAAGTATAGCCTTTTGCAAACCTTCCAGCAAGGATAAGGAAAATCCAGATGATGAAAACATCTTTCCTTTGTCCTCCTCAAGCAACAGGTAAACAAGGTTGTTTGAACAGCATTCTAGTTATGAATTCTACCTGCAATCCTCATCATATTACCAACAAAGTATACTACCCACCATGAGCATGAATTTGAGCAAACTCCGGAGGACAGGGAGGCCTGGCATGTTGCAGTCCATGTGGTTGCGAAGAGTCGGACAAAACTGAGCGACTGAACAACAACATAATACCTATCAGGATAGAGATTGTCAGTTAAATAAGGAAGTACAACTTTTTTAGACCTGGCTTCTGAATGGCATGCTGTGACCGCACTGCAAAGAAGAAAGGAAGCAAAATTAATTGAAATGTATGCATTTACATCTCCATCCTGCTGTTCCTTTTTCAGAATCCCTTAAGGAAAGAGCAGAAAAATAAATTAAGAAGTTGTTTGTAGAAGAAATTAAGGGAAGAACATAATAGGAAAGGGCTTCCAAATAGATCTGAATTACGCCAGCACCATTCATATATGCCTCCATATCTTTCCATCCGTGCTAACCATCCTTGTTTCCATTTCTTCCATATACCTTAAACAAAATATAAAATTACATAGTCATTAAAGATTCCAGCCAACACTCCTCTGCAAGCATCCATTATACATCTACCCTTAAATACATAAAACCATCAGAAGAATATTATATATCCTTGTCTTACTCCCCTCCCTGCTCAGTGTTGAAGCATTTATTAAGCAGCCTTTTTATCCTCACCGATGCTAGACTTCCATTATCTCTGCTCTGGCTTCATTCAGCAATCCACTCCATGTTTGTGTAATACCTTCTTTAATTCCAACCTGTTTTATCGTGTGCTTTCTCTACATCAGCAACCTTATCAAAAAAACTTTCTCCCATTTGGACGTTTCTCAAAGACCGGTGGAAGAGCAAAAATATTGTCTGCATATTATCTCCCTGCCCAGCACAAAGCTGAGCTAGGCTTTCCAAATTTTATTCATTGCCTGTCAGTTCTGCAAAGTAGTCCTGACGAGAACACCCAAAAGTACTAACTCTTACCTTATTGTAAGTGTACATGATGAGCATCGTGCAAGTCTGAAAGTACTCCTCTTCCTGGTCTCCTTTACAGGCCAAGAAACCAGGAGGTATCCCGATATTTGTCATACCCATACTCCACTATGGTCTTAGCTGGCTTTCATCTAACTGCTGTCTAGCCTGCAGCTCTTCCATCTGTCTCCCAAGGTCTTTCTCATATACAATTACCTTGTCACTCTAACTTTTCTTTTGTTTCCAAGAAAACCACTCCAGTTCTTTTAAACTTCACTCTTCCATCCCCTCTGAGTACATTGTTTCCTCCCATAAATATCTGTTCATCAATGCTACTTCACAAGATCAGACTGCCTTCATTCAGTTCTACTTTCCCCCCTTTGTTTTAATTTCATAGCTGTTCATTCATTTCGTTTGTTAATTCACACTCCTTGCCACTTATTCTTCTTACAAGCTAGGTTGCAGTCATGGCTTTGGTCAATCAGAGCTTTCACATATTTCTTTTTATTTGGGTAGAGTAGGCCTAGAAGAGTGTTTCTTAAACATTTTGCTCTTAAGACCCCTTACCATTTAAAAAATTATGGAGCTTTTGTTTGCATGGGTTGTATCGATCAACGTTTCTTACATTAAAAATTAAAATGGATACATTTAGAGAATACTTATTTATTGAATCATGTAAAAATTACAATATTAAACCCATTAGATATTAACGTAAGTAAACTATTTTTCCTGTAAAAATATATTTTTAACAGATTAAAAAAATAATGTGAAGGGTAACGTTTTAAATTTTTGCAAATACCTTCAATATCTGGCAAATAATTTTGATTTTGTAGATCTCTGAGAGGTCTTGGAGGATCCTAGTGATTCCTGGACCACACTTTAAGGAACAGTGGTCGAGACTAATGTTCTAGATTAGTCATGCCACCAGCAGCATTCTCTAGTGGAAGGACAGGACAAGCTATTATGCTATACATGCTTTACAATAGCATACTAATGCTATTCTACATAGGCTAGATGGCATAGGTTGCCTTCTAACAAATCTACCATTCCCCTACACCTCATCCATCACAGGGCACATATAGTGCTTTATTTATTTATTTATCAAATTTATGTGCTGCTGAACTCAAGAACAACTCTCGGCGGCTTACAATAAAAAACACAAAACTACAATATAAATAAAACAACTAAAATCATTAAAATTGATACAAATAAAAGTATTAGCATCCCCGGGATGTTAAATTTAATATAAATCAATTCAATTCATATGATTGCTTCTTCGGATTTAATATTTTCTTTTTCTACGCTAAGAGTTCAAACTGAATGGCACATTTTATAGAATCTTGCGGCTCTCCGAAGAATCTGGTTGGTACATCAGCCCTGGGGTTGTACTTGGGTACCCCTGTCCAAGGGCATGAATGAGTGGCTTCCCCAAAACCACACAATGGCTGGGCTCACTCAACATATTAAAGCTTAAGCCTGGCTTAATAAAACACAATTGTTGCTTGCATACAAAATACTGTGACCACTCCCCCAGATGATTAGATTATGGCTTCATATCCAGGGTCATGCAACCAAATAAGCTTATTATTAGATCTCACAACATACCGAAGCACAAAGAATTTCATTCTGGGGCCGCATATTGGACAAGTCCAGCCAGTTAATTTATGGTGGAAAAATCATTCAAAGCAAGAATTTTCTGTAATGGAGCACCATTCAGGATTTAAAATATTTTTATATTTTAAGCCAGGCTGAGCGTCTGAAATTGAAATCAGCTGGTTTCTGATCAAATAATTAATGCTATTCATGTGAAATGCTCCACTGACATCATTCCTTTTTTTAATGCAAATTCATCTTCCTTAAAAGCCTGAAAATATTTTAAAATTGTAGATCAAATATTAACATTTAATTATACATTTCGTATAGCTCAGCCTGAGCTTTATATCATCATTGTCATTTTAAGTGCACTTTTGAAAGCCTTCTAAATTGCCTGGTGCTGGATTAGGGGAAACTTTATCATGTAAGCCATTTGGGAGTTTTCTGTCCTAAATATGTAGCTTTTCATTTTATATTTCCAGAACCAGTAAAGTTAGTCAACTCAAATCTTTAGTAAGAATCAAGCCTGCTACCACCTCTTATTGTTTTCATTCTTACAGTGGCTGTGAAATGATATCACAATATATAGATATTTGGAGACTTCTGGTTTTGAGTGGGACTCCTTGCTGATTTTACTATGCCCCTACTAATATATGGGACTGTTAATAATATCAGGATGCTGTCAGCAAATCATAGTCGATTCTTTTCAAATGTTGGAAAATTCCAGTTCCTCACAATCCTTGCAAAACCACTTTTTTCCCTTCCTCAAACATTTCTCCTACAGATAAAACTCACAGCACCAAAAGGTAACCCTGATTTGTGATTTTTTTTTCTCATTTGATTGAGGATACCAATGATACACGGATACATAGATGCGCATGCATACGCATACACACACTCCGCTCGGAAAAGACCTCTTAAGGGCATCTCAGCATGAAACATGTTCTAGTTTTGTTTCTATATCGTTTCCTAAGCTAACACACCCCACTTGCAATATTGATCATTGAAGAAAGAAAGCCTTGCAGGGTTCCTCCTTAGTGCATTTGCTAGTGTTTCAAGCATGATGCTTCCCCTGGAATCACCTCCATCCCCTTGGGAGGAATGCTTTCAAATTCCCAAAGGCATGCAATGAGTAAATCTGTTTGTTTCCTCCTAGGAATGAAAACTTATTTATTCCTCTTTCTTTGAAGGAAAACAATAGGGCCTTGTTTCAGTTCATGGAGTGCTGGAAGTTCAGGCAGTAAAGTCAGCAATGGTAACTTTACTTCACCCACACCCACACATACACCAAATGTCATTATCTGGCATGCTCCACACTCAGCCCTTTTCTAGTTTGGGCTGAGTTGGCTGGAATGGCCTTCTGTGAGGTCCATCATCACAAAGCAACACACACCAATTTTTTTTTATCTAAGTAGGTGAGTACTATGGAAAATATGAGTTGTTGTTGAAGTGCACTGTTGCTGAGTGACAAATGAAATGGATGCTAAAACTTCCCATCTCTCCCATGCTAAAACTTCCCATCTCTCTCTCTCTCTCTCTCTCAATCTCTCCCTCTCTCCTTACTGTACTTCTAGATTGAAAGAAATCTAGATTGTTAAAGCTTGAGGCAATTTGCTTGGTTCTGATAAGAGCCTTTCTGGAACCTGATTGGCTAGCCCATTCTCATGGGTACTAAACATAAATGGATGCACCTCTTTGTTGAATCAGTCCAAATAAATCCAGCATTGCTCCATGGGATGTCATTGAGAGTGAAGTATTTGGGCCTGACGTTACTTCTCACAACAGTGCTTCATAGCAAACCCTAGGCAACTCGAGGTTCCTTCTTCAGAGTGAGATGCTGGTTTATGCATTGTAGGGTGGGCTGGAGAATGTGATTTTCAGGTTGAAGTATCTACTCTAACTCATGGAAGAATTAACTGTGTGCAATTGGCGTTAGGTACTGAAGAGCAACAACCAAACTTACTACTATTTCTTATATTTACTATTCTTCCAAACTGTATCCACAGTTACCAAGAGATCTATGCATAATGCAGCTTTCCATCTGCACTTTGGCCTTCCTGATCATCTCCTCCTGTTTCAGGGATGAAGAGGCACGACTTTATGATTCTGTCATCTCTGTGGAAAATGGAGGACCTTGGGGCTCTTGGGGGAAAAAAGACTTCTGTCCAAATGGTTATGCTTCTGGTTTTGTACTGAAGGTAAAGCTTGTCCTCACTGTTTTCTCAAACAGCTTTCTGATGAACAGCAAATAGCTCCCATCATCAAGCTTCCACCAATATTCAGTGTTATTTCTTCCCACCCAACTCTCTATGGTTCCTAGAGGCTTTTAGATTAATTAATGATTTTCAATGGTTTTAGAAGTTGAGAAATATACACTAATACTTAGGATTCAGAAAAGGGAAATTATATAACTGAGGTCTATAAATCAAACCTTATATAGGTGGGTAAGTTTAGTCTTGAGAAGAGTGAGAGAGGATATGTTAGCATTCTTCAAACACTGAAAGGAAACTATGCATATGATGGTCAAGTAAATTTTATTTTCTCTGTCAGAATGGTAGAAATGAAAACATTCATTTTACAGGAAGGCAAGTTTGGATTGAATCTATGGTTGGCATCCTTTGCACGGGTTGGGGATTGATTGATTGAGTTCATCCCAGATTCTCTACTGATCTATTTGAGAACTTTCTTAGTGATCTGGCAGGCAGTTCTGCATGTGTCTTACTGGTGTTTGAACACAAAGATAATGACAGCAAAGAAGAGGTCTGAGAAATGATTACTGCTTTTCGAGTGGTCAGTCACTGGTATCTTGAAGGAGTCAGTGATATACCCTACTCTTGAAGAAGCCTCCTATCAACCTGATTTCTGAACAGGAATCATTTATATTGCTATCCAGACTTCCCTTTTTAGAGAAAAGTCTGGAGAAGGTAATAGAGCAAGAACTGCAGAAAAGAATCCTGGAGGAAGTTAATTATCTGATTCCCTCTGAATTGAATTTCAGAGCTGGATGAAGGATATAAAATTCATTAATCACTTGTTCCCCCAGTGAGGAATTTGCTGTGGCTGGGGGGCTTGTGTACCCCAAAGAAGATGAGTTCTATTCCAGAGGTTCAACCATACTGGACATATCTCATCAGAGGACCAGACAAAGCATGTCTCCCTCCAATAAAAATATGAGAAGTAAATTACAGAAATCCATATGGCTTGGTCATTGCCTAATGTTGTTGGGGTTCCGGGACACCTGGTGAAAAATGGGCTACAGGACTCCACTGGAGAAGAAAATGACAACCCACTTCAGTATCCTTGCCAAGAAAACCCCATGACAGAAGGCTATAAGGACACCAGAAAATAAGCCTCTCAGATTGGAAGGAATTACAAGTAGGTCCAGAAAGAGTGAAGTGGTTGGGCCAAAGCTGAAAGGAAGCTCAGTTGTGGATGTGATTGGAGGTGAAATGAAAGTCCAGTGCTATAAAGAACAATACTGCATAGGAACTTAGAACATAAGATCATCATTTATCTACTTGCATTTTTACGTGCTTTCGAACTGCTAGGTTGGCAGGAGCTGAAGTGAATAATAGGACCGTTCTCACTTGTTACGTGGCACTCGGGTCCTGAACTTGGGCTGCCGACCTTCCGGGTGACAAGATCACTCTGCCGCCGCGCCCCCATATCAGCCGCCGCGCCCCCATGTCGACCACCGTGCCCCCGCAGGCTCAAGCTTCTGTTGCTGCAAGATTTTGAGTGTAGAATTCTGTTGGCCCTTCTCTTTTCTGTTTTGAGGCACTGCTCTTTGCCAAAAGAGACATTTTGAATCGAGCGCGCGCTCTCTCTCTTCCTCTAAGATCATAATTGCTCCCGGTCTGGTGTGCCCAGCCTGGCCATTTGCAAGAGAGCTGCTGGCCATGCAAGGCCTTCTTCCCCCTTGTTTTGTGTGGGGGTTATAGATAACAGTTCCCAAAGCAATTATTGCCAGTTCACCCAATAACGATTTCATTGGAGGTTCAGCGTGAGATTATTCAGCTTTAGATACTTGCACAAAGTGAAACGTGATCTACGATAGTTTTATAGAGTAGGTGTCCTCAACCCCTTTGGACCAGTGAGCAGATGTGTCATTTTAACAGTTGTGGGCACTGTCTCAAAATGGACGCTCTGGAGTGGCCTTGAAGCCCAACAAAAGCACCAGGCTAAAGTCACCTTCTCCCTTTTTTTCCTAACAATTTCTGAGATACTGAATGGGCCCCAACGACTTTGTTAAAAATGCATGTTGTACTCAAGGCTGTTCCTTTGTTTGCAGCTTGCTAGTTTCCCGTTCATTATTTTTAATTAAAAAAAACTGAACAAATACAATTAAATAGAGTGGAGACTTGGGCAGGCATCTAGGCACTTATTGGCAAGCACATTGTCATCTTAGGCTTTTTCCATAATATTTTCGTTTTGTTTTCTTTAAAACGCTATAGAACTGTTCGTTCTTCTCATTGTAATAAACTAATGGGACTGTCTTTTTGCTGGCCATTTCTTTTTGTTATACATCAGTGTTTTTTTTTTAAGAAAAACAACAACCCTCTCCTTGTTCCTTTTTCAGGAAGTGAGTCTGAGAAGAGGGTTGGCCCTTTTTCGTGTAAAACACACACAGCAGAGACAATTCTGTGATAGGTTTACAACAGTTAATAGTTTTGTCTTCATGGTGGGAAGGAGGAAGAGACTGAAACTGATGAGCTTATCTCATTTTTGGGTGGCCTCTTTTATTTTGTTTTTGGAGTTTCTGGAGTTTTTTCCAGCACTGTGTCCTGTAATGTGTACACAGAATACTATCCTATTTTTGCCGGCACTTGAGTCCGGTGAAAGTTGGGAAGTATGGAAATCGTTGAATAGGCTGTGCACAGGAGTCACAAGATCCAGAGGGCTTTGAACTAAGGGAGCTATCCAGTAGCTCTTTGTGAGTGTGGAGACATGCCGACAACAACACATTTGTATACCTGTCCTTTGTGCCCTGATCAATGCACACTTGAGGACCTCTTGGCAACGCAACAGAATGCAATTAATGTTCCAGTTTTTGGGCAAGATCTGTTTAACTTTTACATATTTTACCGATTGTATTTTATATTTTAAATTTTATGTTTTATAGTATGCCTTATTTTAATTGTGATGCTTCTGGCACGAATAATAAGACATAGAATACCAAATATAATTGCATTATTGACTGTATAAAGGTAATCAGAGTTTTCAAAGCAGTCAGTTGCTTTGTCTCTGACAGATGTAATAGCCGCAGTAGAAAATCAGTCATGGTCTGACTAGACTCTGTGTTTTTCTCTGTGTACTTATGTCATTTTGGAATTCACATATAGCTCCTCACTTTTGATTTTTTGTGTTGCTTATGTCTGTTCTGAAATCAAACATTTCTTCATAGACAAGTCTCAACAGGTCTAGAGTTTGCTTTATGGTGTTATATTCTTGCTTTGATGCTTCAAAATAATAAACTCTAATGTAGTTTCAGTTCTTGACCCTTTGAACTATTTCCTCACTGGAAATGCAAAAACTCTTCTACCTCCGTAATTATTTTCCAAACCCAATAAATAGAGAAGAAAACATAAATCAACACGACATAATTAGAATCTTATTTTTGCGTATACAAGAGAAACATAAATTTTGCAAATGAAGGGAAGTCTAAAATGCATTGATTCTGGTTTTTTACCAGATTTATATCTTGTACATGTGTGTGCACAGACACAAACGCACACAGAGCTTATGTCTTCTCTGAGTCTTCTTTTCTCCAGGCTGAATAGCTGATGTACTTCCAGCCTGCCCTCATAGGGCATTTCTTCATCACCCGCTTCTGAATTCCATTGTAGCGTGTTAGCATTTTGAAAACAAAATGCACAGAATTGTATAAAGCCCAGATGTGGTCATATCAGTGCAGAGTAGAAAGGAACAAGGCTTCACAGAAGACACTGCTCCTTCTAACACAGACCACACCCATGTCATTCTCTGATGCAGTGTTTCCAAGGCATGTCTCCTGCAATCTGCAAAGTGCTGGAAACAAACGAAACAAAACAAAGTGAACAGCCCCTTTTCCCACGACATTAAAATCTGGTTTCAAGGGGATGTGCCTTGAGTGTCTTCTAATGAGCTTCCTTCGGGGCTATTTCCTATCAGTATTGGTGGGAATAGTTCTATGGGTGACTTGGTTGAGATTTTTTCTTCTTCTTTAAAATGTAGTATTGAATTGTACTATTCAAAACATAGTACTGAATTGTATAAAATCTCCACTGACACAAATCTCCAGAGCCACAACATACTGGCAAATTTCTAGGAAACATACAATTCTTTAAGTTAGCCATCCTTTCCTATATATGGATGACTGTGAATGACTGTGTTTTGGAAAAATGCAAGGGCTTTTTTTAAGAGATCAGTCATTGTAAGTGAATACTGGAGAATTTAAAGGAAATTGAAAAGGGGTGGCATCATCTAAAAGACCTGAAAAATAATACTATAAAATTACAAATAAGGTAAGGAAATAAACAGCAAATTGATAATATATTTTTTTCTCAAAAATAATAGCTCTTTAAGCCTACACATCAGTAAAGACCTATTAAAACACATTTTTGAGTTACTTTTTCAGCTGCAGATGGTATTAGTGAGGAATAAACTCGTATAAGTGACTGATGAAGCATTGAGTCTGGTGGATCTATCCTACAACCTGCTACCTGGCTTCCACATAATCTGTGCTTTAAAACCAAGAATCAAAATTCTGTGTTCAGAAAGTTTGATTCTGCAACTCATGTGCAAACTGCCTAATAAGCCAATAAATAGTGTATATTATGCTTAGTTTACATGATTTATTCTGGTTGCATTGAGCATGGAGAGTAACACTGCTGGATCAATATGACAGAAGAAACCAAGCACACTATATGGTACAGTCATAAGCTGTACATGTGGACACAGCAAGACTTCACATTATAAGGAGTGTTGGATTTATATCCAACCATCCTAGAAAAGAACTGTGTGGTTACAAAGAATTGACACTGACTTGATAGCATATAATCAAGCATCAAGTGATCTTGTGACAAAAGGAGGCATTTGAGATCTGTACATAGTGTTCATTGGGGATTTTCCATGGCACACGTTCCTCAAGGCATGTATGATATGCTCTCCTAATGGATAATGAGCCTCTGAGAATTGGATTTGAACCCAGCACCTTTCCTTTAACTGAGCTCCATTAATGCAGAAGCTTTGTGCTGTGCTTGTCCAGGCTGCAATGCTATAACTTGGGAATAAACATGACAACCTATTGAGCTGGTTTCTATAGAAACATAGGTAGATGGAACAGTAACCTTTAATAAAGGTAGTTTACATCTTAAAAAAGAAGAGAAAGGTGAAAACAATACAGGATGGAGAAGGGGCATGATGCATAGCATAGAGAAAATAGAGATATTCTCTTCTTCTTCCGTAATAGAATGATAAGTTAAACTGATGCTAGTACTTTGGACAGTCTTTAAAGGATATTAAAGACATTCAGGGAGGATAAAATGGTTGGAGGCTATTAACTACTATGCCCTTTATATCTATTACTAAAATGCTCAAATAGGATATTACTGTTTTTTCCATATTCTCATCGGGCTTCCTCTAGGTATCTATTTAGCCGCCATAAAAAAGAAAGTGCTACTCTTAGGCCTGTAATTTAATACAGCAGAATAAAGCAAAGTGCCCTTCATGTGATTGCTTTTTCACCAGATGGGTGCAAAGGGGTGCTTGGTTGGTAGTGATTGTATTGCTGGAATATTAATGATGCTGTTTTAAAGTTGCTTTTGTATACAAGAGAGGGCTACTCTGGTGTAGTGGTGAAGGCACTGGGCTAGAAACTAGGAGACCCTGAATCCTAGTCCTGCCGTAGAGGCAAAGCCAGCTGGATGACCTTGGGGCAGTCCCTGTCTCTCAGCCCTAGGAAGAAAGAGGCACTGGCAAGCCACTTCCAAAATCTGGCCAAGAACACTGCAGGCGCTTATCCAGGAGGCAACACTGACTCAGAGACCAAAGCAAAGCAAAAATTCCACTTCTGAATCCTGGCATTGAAAAGGCACAAAAAAGTAAAATAAACAGAAAGCAACACAAAAACAACGCATATACAAGACAACTCAGATTTAAAACCTCTTTTGCATGCTGTTTTAAAATAACTTATAAGGTTAGGTAATTCAAAATGCAGTCCTGTGTCCAGATTAATTAACACAAGGAAAAGATACAGAAGCCATTCTGCATGCCGTACGTAATCAAGACACCAAAATTGTTTTATATTAACTTTCAGGGTTGCGGAGCGTTATGCCGTATTAAAATATACTGACTTGTGGAACTCGAAATGACACCCGAATTAAACTTTAAAAAATGCTACTCGGGGAAAAAAACCCATGAAATTACATGCTTAGCTTCGTAAATATTTCAGTTTACCATTCGGTAAGAAAAGTATTTTTTTGTTCTGTAAAAGAGCCAGTTTGGGGTCGCGATTACGGCAGAGGCTAAGACCCAGAAACAGATCAGATCCTGCATTAGGCACAAAGCCGGCTGAGTCGCGAGGCGAGGCAAGTCTGGGGAGATTCAGCGATCGGCCTTGGGGAGAAACAGATTTGGTTTTATTTTCAGGTTTTATTTCACGCCTGGATTCCTTTGACCTTCATGTTTTTAATTTCTCCTGCTTTGCATAGTGACAGCTGCTTTGGTGTAGTGGTTAGAGCGTCAAGTAGAAACTGGCAACCGCGAGTTCTAGTCCCACCTTGGACACGAAGCCAGGTGGGTGACGTCGGCCAGTCAGTCCCTCTCAGCCCTAGGAAGCAGGCAATGGCCAACCACCTCGGAAAAACCTTGCTGCAGGAACTTGTCCAGGCAGGCTCTTGATTTGGATACGGTCGAAAGGAAGATGGAAGAAAAGTATTAACATTTCGAGGCAATCTGTCTTTTGAAAAAGTTTTCGCAAGAGCAATTCTGTGGTTTCTATAGAAACCTCATGAAAATATGTTCTAAGACATGCTGCAGCATATCATGGCGCATCATGTATCGTGCATTTCTCTGTAACACAGTACGGGCGCTCTTGCACTGACTAACACGTGCGTGTGTTTTTGAAGAAGAAAGATGATGAAATTTTCATGATACTAGTTGTTTTCATCAATAACACTGAGCAAAGTTCTCCTTTAGCTAATATACAGCTAGAACAAAACTTTGGGAACAAAAAAGAACAATTGGCCAATCTTGCCTTGCCTTGCCTGATCTTACCTTTTCATTTTATTATTTTTTCACTTACGTTTGGGCTGTTTAAGCTGTACAGTTATGTCTTAGTTGTTGTTTCTTTACTTTTAGTTATTATATGCAACTTGCTGACAAATTGTAATTTCCACCCTCTTTTTTATATTTTTGCTTGCCTTCGTTTTCTGGCTTTTTTTTCTTTTTTAGCTTACTGTCTTGATACTGTAGGGGGAAAAAAGCAGGCACTGATTTCCTGGTCCCCTCCCCCTTTAAACAAACAGGGAAAGGGAAAGCATACAAACTTCTAGTGGGAAATACTTTATTGAATGGATTCCTAATGTGTCAGCATAAAATATCCTTTGTCCTATCTAACAGAAGATCCCATGGAAGAACAGGAGATCCATTCCCCATTTTTGATTGATAGTTCAAGGCGTACTTAGGTAAAAAATGGGGCATTTGGCCAAGGCTGTGCAAAATTGACAGCGAGTCTCTGAATCTGAGTCCCACGTTTACAGTAGTTGCAAACGGTGGCATCCCACTACATCCATCAGTGATATTTGATCTGCTGTCTACCCAGGTGGCTTGCTACATGCAATGTTCCTCTCTGGAAAAGGCTGGGGCGAGTTACCTGGAAGAGCTTTTGATTGCCTA
>JANHZU010004532.1:4926-34912 GCA_032468055.1 Acrochordus granulatus
ACACGATCCCAGTTGGCTGCAGGGACCAATGCTGGCCACCAGGGGGCACCCCAATCCCAGCAATGAAGGCTCTTGTGCGAAATCACCCTCTGGGGACAAGGGCGATTTTTCTTCCAGACTGACCCATAGGACAGGATCCGTGCTTGCGCTGGCTGAGCAAAGAAAACAAAGCCTCACCAGTTCAGCACCAAAACTCCTGGCCTGCCCGCGATGGAGAGGCAATAACCCAAATTAAAGGCAAGAGCGCGCTTGCACCATTCCCTTCTAGATTTCTACTGGTCATCAGGTGTCCCACATCCAGGGGAAAAGACCATGCAAGGAGGGCAGAAGCATAGTTGGTGTTTAAGGTGCCCTGGCTCCAGACTACAGGAGGCTGCAGTTTGCAAACAGGGCACTATCAAAGCGGGGGGTGGGTGTTCCAATGCTGCCTCCTTGCGCTGCTACCCAGCAAGTTCTGCCAGGTGGGGGCCTAGAATCCCAGAGAAAGTCTCCCTCTGAGGCAATTAAAGGTCAGCCCCAGTTTGATGGCATATATCAGTCCAAGCTGATGGCTTTGCACAGGGAAGAGTTTTCTTGTTGGTTTCTTGGTTACCCAAGATCAGGGGTGATCTTGGGGAAGTTCCTTCCTTGTCTGCCTCCTGTTTTCTTTTCTGCAACCCACTAATGTCAAAGGCCTCATTTGCTGCAGGTTTCTTAAAACCCCTCTTGCTCCTGAGCAAACAGGTACAAGGAGGGAGACTCAAGCATTACATTTTGGCTTTGGCAGAGAAGTCACCCTCTGACTCACGTGGGTGTGTCTGAGGAGGGAGCTCTGGGCCACTTTTGAGGAGGGTCTCCTCCCAGCCCAAGATCCTCCTCTCCTTTCCTCTCTCTAAATGCATCTGCTGCCTCTTTTTCCACTGCTGTGCATCCTGCTGAGCTGAAAGGCCTTTGGGTGGAGATTGCCTTGGAGTAATCATGTGAAGAGGTTGGCCGGGAGGACACCTTGAGAAGCGACTCAGGATGTCATTCGCTCCCTGCACCTTTCTGCTCTTTTTCATAGACCAGACTGCTCCCTTGATTTCTGCCAGATTGGCTCCCCAGCCCAGACTCTGCCCCTCCTCAAATTCCTCTCCTGGGGGTGAGGGGAAGCTGCTGCCCTCATAGTTCCTTTCCCTCCCTCCTTATTGACCAAACAAGAAGGGCAGCCGATCGCTACTTCCAAGCCATCTCACTGGAGTTGTCAGGCTAAATATTTTGAAGGCAACAGATGAAAACAGCCGTTGGAATGGATCCAGCCCAAGCAGGAGGCCAGACAGGACTGGGGGGGCGTGCACAAGGGAGGAAAGCCACCCAGCCCCACCCAGCTGCCTGCCACACCTGGGGCTCTGGAGTGGCCATGTCTCCATTTTCCCAGCCCTTTTGCTGCTGTGCGAACGTGCCAGAGGATGGTTGCAGTCAGGGAGAGGCCCCCCCTGGCTCCCTGCTGCAGACTAGCAGCCCCACAGACAGCAGGGTGCTCCTCAGTCCTGTGCCCCCCCAACCACGGCCGAGGGTCCAGGGTTGCTGCCAGCTGAGAAGCCAGTGTGGCCCTCACCCATCAGAAACACGGTGAGCTGCCCTGCCACGTGCGAAGTGCTTTCCCTCCAGCGCTGGGCTGTTTATGGACCATGGAGATGAAGGGGATACGGGGAGTCCCTGGTGCCCCACTCTGGCCCACCCAGGTCATCCTGCTCTTCCTCTGCCTACTGGGGCTCGGCCCTGCACCAGCCACTCCAGAAAGTAAGTCCCTCCTGGGTTGGGTAAAGCAGCTTCTGGCAAAGCACAAGGGCACCAGATTCAGCTGCCCCGAGGAAGAAAACCCTCCCTGTCTGAAGTGCCCAGGGCACACGTGTTGGCACAGGACAGGGCAGCTGGGTTGAAGCTAAGCTAAATGGAGGCCAAGCTGGGTTACCCAAGAAACCTAGACCTGGCTTAGCCTGTAGATGGTATAAACCAGATGGTTTCATCCATTGGATTTGAGACAGGCACAGCATCTTAGGCAAAACTAGCCAAGGTGGTTGACTAACCTGCATTCAGAGCTTAACATCTTATGTGAGCTTAGCTAATAGCTTCAGAAAAAAGGCCAGTCAGATGGCAGTCCTTGAAAATGTGCTTATTTATATTCATAAGAAATCCAGCAGTTGGGAGCTGCTGAATAGAAAGGACCTGTTGGAGGAATTCAGTATTTGGGCTCACCTGTCTGAGAGTATAGGGGATAGTAAAAAAGACTTCCTTGTGTGACTCTGCTAATAAAAATGGTGTTAAGTAAGGAGAGACATCTAGTATACTAATTTAGTGTTAAAGTAGGCTTTTTTCTAGAAAATTATTCATCAAAGATGGCTAAGGGTCAGTGTTTTGCTTTCTCTTTGGATAACCTGAGAAAATCGAATATGTGTTTTGTGTGTGGTTGGCACTTTAAGAGGGGGTTAAACTCTGCAAATTAAGAGCAAGTGTGCTTTCCACTCAGATGTTACAGCTTGTCTCTCACAGCGAAGATTTCTGCTGGGTATTCAGCAACCTCTGCTCAAAATCAGGTGCAACTGTTGAATGTTATTTCTGTGGGAAAAACATCCAGCAAGGGGGGAGTTTGAAACCACAGTAGAGATTGCAAGGCAGAAATCTGGGGGGGGGGTTGAGCAAGAGCCAGAGATCTCATTTCTATTATGGGGGTCTGTCTGCGTGAAAGAAGGTGAACCCGCAACAGGTGAGGGCTGTTTTCTGTGTCCTGTAGCCCTTTCCTCTCTTTGACATCCTGTTCTAACTTTTTGAGCAGTTCAGGAATGCAGAGCAACTGGGCAGATGCATGGCTGAGCTACAGTGTGGTCTCTGCTGGTTTAAACTATTGCTGCAGCTCTAGAATGGAGTTGCGGGGGTCAGGGGTAGCATGCTCTCTCACCCCTAAGCCTGGGCCTTTAGAGATTGCAGAGAGAAACTCCCATGCACTGACCAGAGCTCAGGATGCATCCCAACCCATGAGGGGTGAGGGGTCTATCCTGGGCACGCCTGCTCTTCCTGTCTGCTGTCCTCTTGCTAGTTAGTCTGGCTGGGGGAAGGGGAGGGTCTTCTCTCCTCCCCTCCAGGAAGGAGAGGCGCAGGAGCATTTCTCTAGGGACTCTCCCTCCCCTTACACATTATTGAGGTTCCCAGCTGGAGTCAGAATGGCAGTAAAGAGGAGGTGACCCGTCAATTCTGAAACTGGCAAAACTGATGGGCAGCAGCCATTAATTAGCAGCCTCTGACAATTCAGAGACTTCCTGCCAATCCCTGCAGTTCTTTAAAGGTAAGGCTGTTTTTAAAAAAAGAAGTGTGGTTGCAACATTTGGCGTCCCTTCCTCTTTCCTGCCCCCACAAGAGGAAGAGGGGGCAGAAACAAAGGAACACTAAATGAGCCCCCCCAGCCCTGCCACACGACTGAAAGAACCGAGGCCAAAGATGAGTGTTGCTCCTTCTCCACAACTCAATTTCCACCATTTGATCAATTCCTTGGGATATTTTCTGGCAAGGAAGCAAAGATATTTGTCGCTCCTCCAGGTTTTTCCACATCAATCCCACCAGAGAGCTGCAGTTAGGTCAGCCTGGTCCACCAAAGGCTTAATGGCTGCATTCGCACAACATGCTAAATTTTGGTTACTATGACTTTGGTTCGGATTTGTTTGCTTTGTCTGGGCTGGCACTGCAGGTTGTGAGGATCCATCGGTTGGGTTCCTTGGAGACGATGTATTAACTAAGCCTGCTTCCATGGCTGACGACGGCCTGGCACATGTGCGGAGCATCTGCCGTCCTCTCTTGCTCCACAGAGGAAGGCTTGAGGGTTAACACCTCACTTCTGATTGTGGCTTCCTGCCTTCCCTGAGACTTTTATTCCCTTCCTTTCAAAGGAAAGGTGATGTTTTTACCCATGGCTCTCCAGGGAGATGAGTTAGGGGCTGGGCATTGCCCGTGGGATTCCCTCCTCCTCCTCCACATGCACCAGTTCCTCTTGAGAGCCTCAGCAAACACAAAACTGGGAAGAGAGAACAGCACCTGTTTAAACAGTAGCTGAACCCAGCCCTTTCTCTGCCCCTCCTCTGCAGAAGGTGTTTCCCAGGGAGGAGGGGATGAGGAGTCTCAGGGTACAAGCGAGGGTGGTGGTGGATGACCACCAGCTCTTTTCAGGGCAGCCCTGGTATCCACCTCTCCTCTCCTAAGACCTTTGGCCAAGAACTTGGCCAGCAATCGTGATGAATAAAAACAGAAACAGAGGGGGAGGGAATTGGGGGCCTGTTAACATAGCAAGCTCTCTGAAGATGTCTCGAGTCCCCCAACTGAGAATCTAGCTGCCAGAAAGGAGTCAGCTGCAGCCAGCTGTGCCTCCAGATGGTGCTAGGCTTGGAGAATGCTGGTGTTGGGGCTCCTGTGCAAGTGCCAGATCAGGTCAGTGACCTCCAACTCCAAGGCAGGGACCAGATGGCGGCCACATTCACTGGGTGCTCTGCCAGATGCTCCTCAGCTTCTGGGTGTGTGCAGAGGTCAAGGGCAACTAGGCCCTACACAAACATTGAGGCAGTTGTCACAGGCCAAGGTTGGCCAGGCCACACACACATACACACCACTTTGCCACAAGAGAGCACCTGCAGGGATACACCAGCTCCTCTAGCATCACTCCCTGGAGTGATGGAGCACTCTGCACATGCCCAAAGGCACTTGTTCCTTCACCAGAATTACCCAAGAAAGGCAAAGCAGGACCAGTTCGTTTTGGAGCCTCCCTGTGGCAGCTTTTATTGGGCCATTTAATTGTGCCTTATCCTAAGCCACGCAGGATCATCACCAGCCCAAATCCATCCTGCTTTTTTGCCTGCAGAAGGCTTTGCACAGCTGGTCATGAGGCAAATTCGGTGTTAATTGCAAAAAGGAGAGCGCAGAGGAGAGAAAAGCCTTCCTTCTGCTCCTAACTCTCCACTTCGTCCCGCAGTCTGCGAGAGCATGGACATCCGCGTGGATCCCGCGCAGCTGCACCGCCTGGAGAACTGCTCGGTGATCGAGGGCAGCCTGCAGATCCTGCTGATGTTCACGGCCAGAGGCGAGGACTTCCGCTCGCTGGCCTTCCCGCGCCTGGTGCTCATCACCGAGTACCTGCTGCTCTTCCGCGTCTACGGGCTGGAGAGCCTGCGCGACCTCTTCCCCAGCCTGGCCGTCATCCGCGGGGCCAGCCTCTTCTTCAGCTATGCCCTGATCATCTTCGAGATGCCACATCTGCGTGACATCGGCCTGCACAGCCTGACCAACGTGCTCAACGGCTCGGTGAGGATCGAGCGCAACCAGGAGCTCTGCCACATCTCCACCATCGACTGGGCCCTGCTGCAGCCGCCGTCCTCGCTCGAGCATAACATCATCCTGCATAACAAGCCGGCCGAGGAGTGCGCCGACGTCTGCCCGGGCATCCTAGGCGGGGAGGAGCCCTGCGTGCAGACCCCGGCCGGGCTCGCCGGACCCTTGGAGTACCGCTGCTGGACGTCCAGCAACTGCCAGAAAGGTGCGTCTGCTCGGGGGCGCAAGAGGCCCGCGGGCCGCTGGGCGGCGTGGGGAGGCCGAGGGCGGCAGGGGGCCGTGGGAATGCGTCCAAGCGCTTATACACTGCGCAGCGGGCGGGCAGGGGCGCTGGCGCTCCTCCTCCGCTGCGCTGCGGCGTTCATTTTCCAAGCGAAGGGCGAAATTCAGTCCCGCAACTGGAAGGGGGGATACGCACCCACCCCTCCCCGGACCCACCGGGCGCGAGCCCGCCGGTCAGAAGAGCCGGGCGGGGTGAGCAGCCGCCTCCCAGTCCTCGAAAGCGCTGCGCCGCTTGGCTCGCTCTCCGCCCGCCCGGCGCCCCCGCCCCCCCTGCCTCTGGGGTCTCTCCGTGTAACGAAGCGCTCCTCAACGTCTGCGAGCCTCCCCGGAGCCCGTTTGCTGTAAACAGCAAAGCTGCTAATGCAAACAGACGGACCGCCCGGCGCGCAGGGGGGCGAGCTGGCTGCTTTCCCGCGTGGACGCCGCTCCGGTCTTGGGAGCGCGGCTTCTGCCTCTCCACCCAGGGGGCGGAATTGCCAGCCCCCTCCCGTCCCGTGGGTTCCTTCCGAGGGACCTTGACGGGGACACCCAGTCTCCAAACCTGAAGGAGACCTTTCTTACAGGGTTCAATTACTCTGGGTTGAAGATTTCTTTAGAAGTTTTGTGCTGCTGGAAAGTTTTGCTTTGAACTGATAAATCTGATGTTTGAAAAGCAACAGGGAGGTCAGACTCCAGAGCCACAGGAAAAGGAAGGAGAATTTGGACTTCC
Organism: Acrochordus granulatus; assembly: GCA_032468055.1. Classification (NCBI taxonomy): domain Eukaryota; kingdom Metazoa; phylum Chordata; class Lepidosauria; order Squamata; family Acrochordidae; genus Acrochordus; species Acrochordus granulatus. The sequence goes on from JANHZU010004532.1 coordinate 11,246, forward strand.
CCCCCTTGTTTCTAGTTTGAGGTACCAAGGAATAAGATTCAGTCGATCTCACATATTGATCAGTCTGATTAATGGCAGCCTCCTTCTGTGAGAGCTTCAGGCTGAGAATTGTGGTTGTCACATAAGAGGGGGCTAGTAAAACCAGCTTCAGTTTACTCAAACTAAAGGTCCATATTCCTCCCTTCCAGCAGGGATCCTCCAGATCAGCTGTTGAGCCTCCTGAATCTTGGCCTACAGACTTGGGAAATGTAGGAATAAGATTGTTTGGCAACCAGAGGACACTGACTGCCTTCTTGTTGCATAAACATCCAGTCTTAAAATCTGAAAATCAAAGAGGAAGGCCTGCTGAAAAGCTTGCAGCTCTGTTACACCAAATAAAAGTGCAGTATTTTGTAAATAGAAAGGATATACATTTTGACACAAATCTTGACCAGGGCAGGCAGGGGACCAGCAACAAGCAATTTCAAGATTTGGATGGGGCTGAAATTATCACTGAGGCAGAGAGCCAATTTGTTGACACATGCACACACACAACCTGGAAATGGGTAGTGTAAACCTGCTGTGCTTGTGAATTTGGGCTGGGAAGGAGAGTTTCCAATCAGAAGTCTCAGTTCTTTAAAGGAGCAGTGCAGTCAAGAGCACTTTCTTCTTTTGGGAAGTCTTTCTGGGGAATTTTCACAGGAACATTTTAAATGCAACTGGAAATCAACAGGGCAGCAATGGCAGCCAAGTGGGGAAGAGGACATGTCCTCGCTAAATCCTCACCAAAGCCTCTGTCCCCTCTCTATTGCTCTCTAGTGTGTCCCTGCAAAGTTGGAGGCACCGCTTGTACAAACAAGGACGAATGCTGCCACTCGGAGTGTCTGGGGGGCTGCAGCCGCCCTGGGGACCCCCAGGCCTGTGTCACCTGCCGCCACTTCTACTTCAACGGGCATTGCTTCGGCTCCTGCCCAGACCTGACTTATGAATACGAAGGGTGGCGCTGCGTGACTGCGGAGCACTGTGGCAGCCTGCGCAAGGTCTCTGAAAATCTCCGGGACTCTTCCAGGTTTGTCATCCACCAGAAGCAGTGCCTGTCTGAGTGCCCCCCGGGCTACCAGAAGAACGAGAGCAGGTGAGGAGGCTGGTTCCCATTTCCCTTTGGCTTGGCTCTACTGCCAGTGGCTTGTTTCATCGGGTTAAGTGTTTGGTAGAGACAGAATGTGATGCTTGAAGCGGGAAATCTCGTCCTTCATTAGCACAAGTATAAGCACTTAATAACAGTGGCCGTGGCAGAGTGGTTGCAGTCTTTAAAAACCCATTAAGCTAATTTCTCCCTCATCCCAGACATCTTCAAAACTGCTTAACTTCCGTACAAAGCTTTGCTTTCAGAGTCCCCTCCTCAAATCTCAAAAGAGATATTGCTGTTTGGGACCAGAGGAGTTTTCAGACTCAGAAATACAGGGGCCCACCAGCCCTGGCTTCCATTTGGGGGTGCTAATTAGGGTTGGAGGGGATGTGAAGGCCTGTTTCTCCCTACAGTGTGCAGACAGAAGGAAGACGGGCCACACATCCTCCTGGCAAGAGAGCTGATGTTGCAATGGAAGAACAAGGCACATGGATCTTAGCCTCTCTTCCTTCTCTTTCCTCCCTCTTTCAGCCTTGTCTGCCATGAGTGCCAGGGGTTGTGCCCCAAGGAGTGTAAAGTGGGCACCAAAACCATTGACTCCACACGGGCAGCTCGGGACCTGGCTGGCTGCACCCTCATCGAGGGGAACCTGATTGTTAATATCCGCCGGGGCGGTGAGTGGCTTAATTTCTGTTCATGTGCTCCAGAAAGGAGGCATGAATGCCCACCAATGCCCCTCCCACCCCCACACACTTGGGGTTGCATCTCTCCCTATGGTACGGTACAGTCCAGCCCGGCTCACAGCTCTCTCCTCCTCCTCCTTGGCAGAAAATCTGGCCTCCACCTTGCTGAGCAGCCTTGGCTTGATTGAGACCATCACGGGTTTCCTGAAGATCAAACATTCCTTTGCTCTCATCTCCCTGAGCTTCTTTAGGAACCTCAAGCTGATCCGGGGGGACTCCATGGTGGACGGGTGAGTGGTAGCCAGAAGCCAGGAGGAGGAAGCAGCCGGGCTTCTCTTTAGCAGCGTTTGCCCCTTGGATTGTGTCCGGCATGGGAGCAGTATCCTGGTCCACCGCGTTCTGTGCTCTGCAAAGGGCCAGCCTGAAATATGGGGGTTACTGCTTGCAGCCTGGGCTGGAGGAGAGGCCAGGAAGGGGCTTGACCCTGCAAGCTGGTGCGTGACCCTGCGTCTTCTCTTGGCTCTGCCCTCAGGAACTATACCCTGTACGTGCTGGACAACCAAAACCTCCAGCAGCTGTGGGACTGGAGTCAGCACTGGCTGTCCATCCCGGTGGGAAAGATGTATTTTGCCTTTAACCCCAAGCTGTGCCTCTCGGAGATCTTTCGGATGGAGGAGGTCACGGGGACCAAGGGACGGCAGAACAAAGCGGAGATCAACCCCCGGACAAATGGGGATCAGGCCTCTTGTGAGTTGGTGGGGGCGGGAGAGGAGAGGAGAATGGGGGGGCCTTGACCTTACAGTTAAATTCTCCATCCTCAAATCGAACTGGTTTGCCTAATACATTAACCAATCAACTCATAATCTTGGTTACTAATTTCCTGTGGCAAAATTAAGAATTTTTAATCCATTTCCTTTTGGGCCACAGCTGTCACAGGAAAATCTCTGTGCTATTTCTTCCCCTGATGGGTTCACTAATTGCACAGATAAAAACTTCACTTTGCCCTTTTCAAATTTCAAAGGTGTTGCCACTGCCCTGCAGCCACTCTTACCCTCCCCCTTGTCATTTTTGAGGACCCCCTTTGAGTGGCTTCTTCCCCCTCCAGGCAAGACCCAAACTCTCCGTTTTGTGTCCAACACCACCGAGTCAGACCGCATTGTCCTCAAGTGGGAACGTTACCAGCCTTCTGAGTCCCGGGACCTTCTTAGCTTCATTGTGTACTACAAGGAATCGTAGGTGCTGGGGAGGGTCTTCTCCAAAGAATCCTCCTCCTACGGGAGGCGGCTCAAGGCCAGTCTGGGACCAAGGGCTAGGGTCTTGCACCCCTCGCCCCAATTGAGGTTGGCCCAGACTTGTCGTGGCGTGAACGGCCCAGATGGGGCAGGGCTCTCTGGCCGACAGCTGAGCCTGGTGTCCTCCCACAGCCCTGTCCAGGATGTGACGGAGTACGTTGGGCAGGATACCTGCGGGGCCAACAGCTGGAACGTGGTGGACGTGGAGCTTCCCCTGAGCCACGACCAGGAGCCGGGTGTGACCCTGCAGAACCTTAAGCCGTGGACGCAGTACGCCATCTTTGTGCGTGCCATCACCCTCACCACTGCCGAAGAGAGGCGCAACTTTGGGGCCCAGAGCCAGGTGGTCTATATCCGCACCCTTCCTGCAGGTGAGGGAGCAGGGGCCGGAGGCGGGAAGGTGCGCAGAGAGTCCTCTCCCTTAAGCCCAGCCAAGAGAGCAGATTCTCTTTGGCGGTTGAAAAGAGACAGCTTTTAAGGGCACTTTTGTCAGAGCCGACGATGATGCACGCAAAGGAGGAAGGGCTGAGGTTGGGAAGGGGGCCCTGACCAGAGGGGCGAAGAGGCTAAGTCTAGCGCTTCCCTTTCCACCGCTGGCTCTCACCGTCCACCGCTTTCCAAACGGCAGTGCCAACGGTGCCCCGCAACGTCATCTTCATGTCCAACTCCTCCTCACACCTGATCGTCCGATGGAAGCAGCCCTCGCAGCCCAACGGGAACCTCAGCTACTACCTTGTGCTGTGGCAGCAGCTGGCGGAGGACTCGGAGCTCTTTGTCAACGACTACTGTCACAAAGGTGAGACCCAGGGCCACGCCGGCAGCCGGGGGCCAGCCCGACCCTGAGCTCATGGCCTGCTTGGTCTCCGCCTTGCTCCCCAGGGCTCCGCCTGCCCACCAGCAGCGCAGATACCCGCTTTGACACGAGCGACAGCGAAGAGCGCGAGGACGAGCAGTGCTGCCCCTGCCAGAGCCCCATGGGGCAGAGCCAGCCCAGCATGGAAACCGTGTCTTTTGAGAAGAAGTTTGAGAACTTTCTCCACAACTCGATCATCCTTCCCAGGTGGGCCAGACTCAGGGGGCAGATGTTCTGCCCGGAGGCTGAGAATCAGGGGCTGGGAATTGGCTGGCTCTCTCTGCCTCTCTCTTTTCCAGACCTCCTTGGAAAGTCACCTCCATCAACAAAATTTCTTCCTACCGGCAAGTTTCTCACAGACGGGTGTCTATGCTTGTGTTCATGTGGCTTTTCTGTCGGGAGGCGGGGCTCCCAGTCTTACGGAAATGCTCTCAGGGTCTGCTTTTGGGAAAGGGGTGCCCACCTTCAAAGCAGGAGGGCTGCCCCTCACTCCCTTTTCCCGGCTGCAGCAGGACCTCCAAACGGCGCAGAGACACCCTCGCCGTGACCGTGGCGAGCCAGGCCTTTCCCAGCACCTCCTTGCCTGGCTCCAGCGATGCAGCCACAGCTCATGAGGCTGACTTTGACCCTAAACCAGAGAAGGACTTCCGCCTCTTTGAGGACAAAGTCGTTCGCGACCGGACGGTGATTTCCAGCCTGCGCCATTTCACCGAGTATCGCATCGACATTCATGCCTGCAACCACGCGGCCCAGACGGTGGGCTGCAGTGCCGCAACTTTTGTCTTTGCTCGGACGATGCCAGAAGGTGAGCCAGAGCAGTTTTACTTTTCTGTCGTTAAAGGCGGCAAAGTACTGAGCGGGAGATGTCCCGCAGACGATCTGTGAAGAGCTTGAGTAGGAATGGCCGAAGGCAGGAAAGAGCCGCAGCCGCAGCCACACACGCACGCTCACAGTAGTTTTGCCAGTTCCCGTCTCTTCCCTGCACAGGGCTTGCGGGGGCACGCCAGTTGCTAGCCCAAAGACACCCCTCCACCCTTCCAGTCTTTGCCCACCCATCATTGCCTTCTCCTGGCCAGCTCAAGCCGACAACATCCCCGGAAACCTGACCTGGGAGCCAGCGAGCAAGAACAGTGTCCTCCTCCGATGGCGGGAGCCGAAAAACCCCAACGGCCTCATCCTGAAATATGAGATCAAGTACAGCCGGGAGAGCGAGGTGAGGACTGGATCTTGGGGGCAGGCGAAGGTCCAGGCAGTCCCTGGCGTTGCTCCACACGAGCAGCCGGTCAGCCTGGTGGATCCCGTCTCCGGAACGTTTAGCCCTGGCCAGGAAGGTGCGACCGCTGAGAGCTGCCGTCTGGCACCCGGGAGGTGCCACCCTGGGCAACTCTGGCCAGCTACGAAGCAGCTGTGCTTCCTTGCAGAAAGTCATCTCGGTGGTCTGCGTGTCCCGCCATCGCTATGCCCGGTATGGGGGCTACCATCTCGCCCTCCTCCAGCCCGGAAATTACTCTGCTAAGGTTCGGGCCACTTCCCTGGCTGGAAACGGTTCCTGGACTAGCCCGATGACGTTCTACATTCTTGGGGGAGGTGGGTTTCGTGGCTTTTCTTGAATTCTTCCTGGAGGATCTTGGGCAGGTGAAGGGCATGAGACTGCTCCTGCCTCAGGCCTCATAAACCCAGCACCCCATGGAGGGTTGCCAAGGGTCTTAGGTTTGCCAACAACTGCAGGGTCAACGTGAGAAGGTGCCAGGATATTTGTTCTTCTTGCATTTGTTTAAATCTCATAAGAACAGGACCCAGGGCAGCCTGCCTGGGGGCTTCACCTCCCAGAATTCCCTGACCAGGCTGGCTATTGTTAAGAATTCTGGGAACTTAAATCCAGACATCTGGAGACTGGCCAGGCTGGAGAACAGGGTCCTCAAGTATCGACAAACGGGAATTAAGAAGGAGACAGACAGACTGTGCAAAGCGTAGCACTGAACTTCTGTAGTTTCGGCTACGGATGAAATTAACCATAAATAATAGACAGACAGACGGATGAGAGAGCTGTAGGAACATAAATGAGGGAAAGGCAAGGCTTAGTTATCGCACCCTGTGACGCTTTTACTTTAGAGAAAACGGCGCGCCTTCTATCAACATCGTGCAACTTAGTAAGACAAAGGTTTAAGCACAAATAACGGTCCGACATCTCTTAAGCGCCCCCTTGAAAGACCTCCTCCCCCCAGGGAAGGATGGAAAGTCTCCCCCTAAGTGTATTTCCATGACATCCGCACCTGGCCGAAGAACTTCCTCGAAAGCTGTCTGGCAAGGCGGCTGGCAGCATGTTGTCAGACAGAGGGGAGAGCAAGGACCGCGCGAAAGGTCTGTTTGGCCCAGTGAAGGGGAACCGACGAAGATGTTGCCTAAGCGGACGACCGGATCAGGAGCGGGGAGGGGGTCCCCCGAAGAGGAGAGGTCGCCTGCGATCTCGTCTCAGCGAAGTGTTTCATGTCAAGAAGCAAGGATGACGGGCTTTGCCTTGCCTGTTCGTTGGCGACTCTCTTTGGTCCGCCGGTGCAGTAACGGCCTTTCTTTCCCCCTCCCTCCTTCTAACCCCCCTTTCCAAGTAGAGGAAGAGGAACCCGGAAATCTCTACATGTTCTTGACGCTCACCCCGGTGGTCCTAATGCTCGGGATCACCTGCTTGGCTGTCTTCGTTTTCTTGTACAACAAGAAAAGGTAGCGCCTGCCTGCCTGAGTTTCGGGGCTCAGCGTTAAGCAGTTGGGCTGGGTTAAAATTAGGGGCTGCCCTCTTTGCTGCGGATTCCAGGGGCACCTCGGCGTCTCGAAGGAGAGCTTGATGGGAAATAGGATCGGCCCCCTGAAAGCCTGCGGTTTCTGTGGAATTGCTTGTGCCCTTGTGTGGACTGCCAGCCCAAAGGATGCAGAAGCCCCTGAAAAAGCAAAGTCTCCCCGCTTTGTGCACTGATCTCCTCTCTGTGACTCTTGCCTTCCAGGAGCACCGAAGGGTACCCCAGCGGCACACTGTATGCCTCAGTCAACCCCGAGTACTTCAGTGCCTCCAACAGTGAGTGGCAAGACGCCTCCATGCCAGCCAAGAAGAGGCAGGGAGGGAGGGAGGCCCAACGAGCAGGAGGACTGGGGGTGGCTGGAGGCCTTTGGGGCAACTCTGCGATCTTCTGAACGAGACTTTGGCACACGTCCCTGCTTTTTTCAGTGTATGTCCCTGATGAGTGGGAGGTTCCCCGGGAACAGATCACGATCCTGCGAGAGCTGGGCCAGGGATCCTTCGGGATGGTCTATGAGGGGATTGCCAAGGACCTGGAGCAGGAGGGCGAGGAGACCCGGGTGGCGCTGAAGACCGTCAACGAGTTGGCCTCCATGCGGGAGCGCATTGAGTTCCTGAACGAGGCTTCGGTCATGAAAGCATTCCGCTGCCATCATGTGGTAAGGGACAAAGGTCTGGGGCTCCTCCTTCTCGAAAGGAGGAGGAGACCCCCAAAAGGTGGGGGTAGGGTCTGCAGGGGGCAGAGGCTCAAACGAGTGCCCTTTCGCCTGCCCACTTTCTATGCACAGTAGAGACATACGCATTCAAGGGAAGGGCAAGAGGTGCTGAACATACCCGCAGCTGTAGACACGGTTGCCGTTTTCCAGGAAGGATTTTTAACTTTCTAGCCCTGGGGGTTCCCCATCCTGGCCTTAACCAGCTCCAAGTCCACCAGCATTTCCGTGACCCAGCTCCATTCGGCATGGAAACTGCTGGGGCTGTGCGCTTTAGGGATCGTGACACACTCTCCCAATGTGCAAACCATTCTGCTTTGTCTTTGGGCCCCCCAGGTGCGTCTCCTTGGGGTGGTGTCCCAAGGCCAGCCAGTTGTGGTCATCATGGAGCTGATGACGAGGGGGGATTTGAAAAGCTACCTCCGCTCACTCCGTCCGGAAGCCGAGGTGGGTCTTTCCCCACACATTAAAGCTCAGATTGCAGGCAAAGCAACTTTGATTGAATCATAGGCGATATCTGGAGCAAATCCAAAGTCTCCTAAATGTTGGCATCCGTTTCAAAGTGATTCCGAGAGATGGGAAGGACTGGAAATCTGATCTTCATTGCCACATTTCCTTTCTGAATCTGGCCTCCATCAACTGTGTCGTTCCCACAGCAACAGAAGAAACGAGCTTGCTATGTTCTGAGCCTCCCTAAGACCCTACAGTCCCCCAAGACTGCAGTTCCCTCTTCAGACCACCTTCTTACCTCTTCTCCTAGAATAACCCTGGTTTGCCTCCCCCTTCGCTGAAGGACATGATCCAAATGGCTGGAGAGATTGCCGATGGCATGGCCTACCTCAACGCCAAAAAGTTTGTCCACCGAGACCTTGCAGCCCGCAACTGCATGGTGTCCGAGGACTTCACTGTGAAGATTGGAGGTGGGGCTGAGGCTGGGCAGGTTTGGGGGAAGGACAGGGCTCCCCATGGTGGCCTGGGGTCGCTCTGACTGCCAACCTCACGTCTCCAGTGCTGCCCCTCAGTGGATGCAGGGATGCTCATAGGGAGTCCTTCTTTCAACGATTTTCTTCCTTCCCAAAGACTTTGGGATGACCCGGGACATCTACGAGACAGACTATTACCGCAAAGGGGGGAAAGGCCTGTTGCCAGTCCGTTGGATGTCTCCACAGGCCCTGAAGGATGGGATCTTCAATACTCAGTCGGACATCTGGTGAGCCCGCGGGAGCAGAACGTTGTGACTTGATTTGCTAAGATCAGCAGGGTTACCCAGGCGGTAGAGTAAATGCTCCTGGAACATTTTGGACCCAAATGGCAGGCTGTGCCTCAGGTGCGCAGGAAGGTTTGGCCTCGGAAGGGGACCCACTGCAGGGCTGGCATGAAGTCCCTGCAGCCAGAGAAGAGACGTCCAGGTGGGGAACGGTGGCCGCGGGAGCCCCGGGCTGGTGGCGTGGGTGCCTCTTCTTAGGCCACTCTCTCTCAGGTCCTTTGGCGTGGTGCTGTGGGAGATTGCCACCCTGGCGGAGCAGCCCTACCAGGGCATGTCCAACGAGCAGGTGCTCCATTTTGTGATGGACAACGGGGTCCTCGAGAGGCCTGAGAACTGTCCTGACAAGCTGTGAGTGACCCCCACAAAAGGCTAGTGGGCAGCGTTTCAGCAATCTTTCCCACCTTTCCTCCCCTTAAACTGTTTAGAGAGACGGCGGAATGGTCTCTGTAGTCTCCTTGAACACATCAGAGTCATTTCCTTGCCTTCTTGAAGGATGTTTTTTGACTTTCCCTGGCGGTCTTCCCTCCCAGTGCCAGCTGGACCCAAACCTCCTTAGTTTTGTCAGGGCAGCTGCTTCCTACTGGAGCCATCCTCACATTCTGCCCAGTTTAGCAATGGGGCTTTCTGACGTGCGAACCCTACCCACAGTTTGGCCTTAAGGACAGCACATCTGTGGCCGAACTACCGTCTGGCCCTCATTCCCCAATCTTCTTCTTCTTCCCCCTCCCAGACACGACCTGATGACTTGGTGCTGGCAGCAAAACCCGCGTCTGCGCCCGTCCTTCATCCAGATTCTGGGGAGCATCCGAGAGGACATGAGCCCCGGCTTCCGTGCTCACGCCTTCTACTACAGCCTGGAGAACAAGCAGAGCAGCTCCGCAGGGGCCCTGGACATTGAGACAGACAAGCTGCTGCTGGAGGAAGAGGAGGAAGAGGCAGAGTCCCAGCCAGTGGCCCCAGCCCCAGCCTCCTGTGCCAGCAGCCCCCGGCTCCCTCTCGGCCCCGACCAGCCCACAAACCTCTGCCCTTCCAGCAGGATGTCACGCCCTTGAGGCTGGGCCAGCTTGCCGACAAGGAGGGTCCGACACACTGCCGGTGGCAGGGAGGCCATGTCCTAGACTGCTGGCCCAGCGGCGAAGGACTCCTCAAAAGCCAAGAGGAGCGGGGGGACTTTTCAGAGGAACTGCTCTGTCACTGCTTTATCCCAAGGGGAGCCTCTCTGGGTGGGCAGAGCCTGATTGGCGCTGGGCATGAAACTGGTTTGGCCCGGGGCGTGGGCAGCATTCACTCGGACCGGCAGCCAGCCGGGCTTGCCCTTCTTCCCTCTCCAGGCTGCAGGGGTGGCTTGGGGTGGCGCTGTCTCCCGAGGCAAGGCAAGACGTGCAAACATCCAGACGCTTTTATTGAGCTCTTGGAGGGTCCAAAACAGCCGAAGCCTCCCTGGCGGCTTCCTTCCACCCAGGTGCTCTCTTTGGCCAGCAAAGTGAGAGGGACCCTCGTCCGGCTTCACTCTGCCCCGGGGCTGTTTTTTTTCCAAATTGGGGGTGGGGCATGAGCAAAACCATCCAGAACTGAGCAAGTGGTGGGGGTCGCGGCTTCTGGCTTGGGCTGAATTCCAGTTTCAGTACCTAGTCACGACTGTAGCTCAGCCTGGGGGGAGGCAGGAGGGACAGGTTGCAGCCCCCCCCCTTTGAGCTTGGTGGGTCTTCCTCTTTTTCGGCAAGTGGCTTTGTTCCCTCTGGGCACCCCTTCGTACCACAGGTTCCAAAACAGCACTCCAGCCAGCCAGCTTACATGCTGTGACTGCCAAGATGCTGTTCTCGCCGAAGGAAGGCTGAACTTGGCAGGAAGGCTGAAGAGCAGAGATGTCCAACCTTGGCAACTTTAAGATGTGTGGACTTCAGCTCCCAGAATTTCTCAGCCAGGCTCTGCTCAGCCAGAAATCTGCTGGGAGCTGAAGTCCACGCATCTTGAAGTTGCCAAGGCTGGATGCCCTTGCTCTAGAAGGAAGCTCAAAGGCCACCCTGATGCCCTCAGAGGGTACAGGGAAGCAGCCTGCTCATGCCTCTGTCTCTCCTCGGCAAATGGCTAGAAGTCCAGGAGGCTGGGGGACTTCGGAGGAAAGTTCCCAAACCCAGATCTTCTCCTTTGTCAGCAGCAACCTGCAGGTCTCTGGCAGGAGGAATGTCTTCCTGCATACCCCACCTTGCCATTTGCAGGTTTTCCTGGAATGACTCATCCTTCCTTCTGGCAATGGGTGGGATGGGGCAGGGAAGGTCAGAGGCCAAGAATCCAGAGCAAAGACTTTCTCAATCCTCTCTTGGAAGCCCCCCAACGCCCCAAGCCTGGCCAAGTCACGTCCGCTGTCTCTCGTCTTCCTCTCCTCTCTCCATTTCATGGAGGCTGTCCCATTGTCCATTGCTAATTTTGGCCAAAATGTCCAGGAGGCTTAGATGCACTGGTCAGTCATCGTGGCTGTCAGTCCTTCCCTACAAGGATAACTTGGGAGAGGCAGCGGCAAGCAGGCGGAGGCCTCACCGGGCTTGTCTTCGGAGTGGAGGCGATGGTGGGTAGTGCCGGACTGGGGGCACGTCGTAGTGGCTGGGGATGTGGCTGTTTTTGGGAGAATCGTAGTGGTTGGGGAGGATGGCTGGAGGTGCTTGGAAGATGCCTTCTGCTGTGGCTAAAGGTGGGGAGAGGAGATAAGAGGATGAGGGCAAAGGAGAGAGAAGGCCACAGAGCAATCTCCTCCTACTTTTAGGTACTTCCCGACTCAACCCCGCTATTTATAATTCACATCAATCCATAAGACAAAGTTTCCAGGCCCTTCTAGAGCAGTTTATATGCACCATATTAATCCCCTGCAAATTCTGATGTGGCTCAGGGCAGTTTGTAAACCCAGCTTGGGTGAAGAAATAGATAAGAGCAAAGGGGCCAATTTATGATATTTTGGCACTGAGAAAAAGTCCTGGGTTTAGGGCAGTTGCGCTATGACTCAGCTCTTGAGAGGTGCAGGTGGGGGTAAGAGAGGAGGTCAGTGATTCTGCTGTGCTGCTGCATTCTCCCCTTCCCCAAAGTGCCAACTTTTTCACCTTTTTATATCAGTGAATACTGGCTCTCGTGGTTGCAGATCAGCCTTGAAAACCGCAAGCTCAAAGCATAAGAGAAGGTGGTCCTCTCATGAAAAATTAGGTATCCCATTTTCATTCCATGAAAAGCCTCCCCGTTGCATCTGAAACCCCCTCCCTTTTTAAAAAAATTGTTTCCTTTCAAAGCCATCCGTTACGTGCAGATTTCATGGGCCAGCTTCTGTCTGTCCGCCAAGATTTCTTTAAAATGGAGCGATTGTCCTAAAACTTGGGCTGTTTATTGTTATTTTTATTTTAACCTGATCACCATTAGCTTATACTGTAATCTTAGGGTGTTGCAGAAATGTTATGAGTTTGTTTCTGGAAAAACATCAGGCCCAGAAGGGCAATAAATAATACCCAACCCTTGGGAGGCTGAGCTCCACTCTTAGGAGCCAGAACTGGCAGAAAAATGAAAGTGAGTGGGGGCACCCAGCCTCGTCCGTCTCCCCCCAGCCCCACAATACCTTCCTCTTCCTTGGTCTCAGAGCTGCAGGAAGGCTCTTCAAATAGGTTGATTTCTGCATAGGACTTCTCATGCCTGGAGGGGGACTTCATTTCCATGTAGCTGCCCTCCGTGAGTTTGCCAACAGGGCTAGGACAGTCCTTGATGGTGGCGTAGGGGTTCTCGCTACTGAGGGAGCCGTTGCTCTGATCCCAGGGCACCTCCTTGGTGTGCACTAGGAAGGAAAGAGGCCAGCGGTCAACTGTGGCATTTGCCACGTCCTGCAAGCGTGGCCAGTCACCCTATAAATTCAGCCCAACTTCTCTATGGTTGGGGAGACGCTGGAAGGTGATCTTGGCTTGCTTTGGTGAGCCCAGTTAGGCCCCCGAGCAGCCTCGCGTTCTCTTAGCAATTGGAACCAAGCAGGGCCAGGGTACTCTCCAGCTGTAGCCAGCAGCTACGTTTGACAGCCTCGCAGCTCTCCTCCGCCAAGCGTCTCCAACAAGTCCTGGGAAAGTCCACTTTGACGCGTTACCTTGGCAGTGATATTTTCCAAGGCCATCAGTGGAGCTGCAACTCCGGTCCAGGTAGCCTCCCCCTGCAGAAAAGGGAGTTGTCCAATCGAGTGGAACTTGCTTTGCTGATGGGGCTCGGAACAGGGGAGGTGAAGGAGCTGAGGTTCCCATAACTATTTTTTGTGGGCTTTGGGATCTCTCCGTTTTCTCAAATCATGGAAGACAGTTCTGGAATATTTGGAGGGAAGTGTTCGTGTGTGCCAATAGGAAGGAACTCCCTAGAGCCCTTGCAAGTGCAGCTACAGCATGGTGTGCTATTCTTGGCCTGCAGAAGAGGAGTGATTTGGGCCAAGGGCTAGGATGACGAGGTGGGATGGTTAACGGGGCAACGCGGTGTCCAGTGTATCGCCTCCCTCTCTCTGCTCCAACCTGCACCCCTCCAGCGTAGGATCTACAGGCACTCACCGTGCCCTGTGCGGCTGAGGGCTGGACTCCCCCGGTGGTGCTTCCAGTCGCTGGGCAATGTGGCATTGCAGTCAGCTCCATGCAGTCCTGTCCAGTCTCGTTCCAGGCTCTGCAGGTTGGAGAAAACGTGGCTCCTGATGGCATGTAAAAGTTGGAGGAAGGGTAGCAAGGGGAGGCAGATAGAAGGAGGCCAAGCCTCTGAATCAGGCAAGACCAGGAAGAGCAGCCCCATTGCAGAGGAAAAGGGGCAATTAATTTCAAAATCGTGACACCGGGTTGTAAGCTGGGGAGCATCAACAGAAGGAGGAAGCTTTCTTCAGTGCTTGGAACTGTTGAATGTTAAGAGAAATCCAGGGAAGTGCGGATTGCAGGATAAGAAAGACGCAGCTTTTGCATGGGTGCGCTCTGGATAACCAACCCCTGCCCCTGTTTCAAGCCTTGTCCCCAGACCACCCCTTGGTGTCCGTGGAAGAAGCAAGCCCCTTATCAGCCAGGGTTGGGTGTTTCTTCAGGAGGAGGAAAGAGTAATAGGTTGACCGTCTGTTGTCTCCCCAAAGGCAGGGGAACCTTACCTTGCCAGGATGCTCTGAACTGCTTGAGATGGGAAAGCCTGGGGAACAGGGTGAGAGGGTATGGTAACTGGGGTTCGAGTAGTAATGGGTGTAGCTGGGAGGCACATCTGGAAAACAAAAGCCGTTCTTTAAAGTTCGCGTGCTTGGAGATGCCCATTTTGCACACGTGTCAGAAAAGTGCTCCAAGGATGCAGGCAGCTGGGGCATGGAGCGGTCGCCCCGCTCGCCAGTCCAAGGGCACCGTCCCCCTCCTCTTTCAACAAGGTCCTAAAGATCCTTCTGCCTCCCAAGCCCAGCTTACCAGGGATGACGTACTCTGAGCTGTCCGTCCTCCCGGTGGTATAGGCCACAGAGACGTGCCGCTTCTCTTTCTCCTTCTGCCACCGCTGGTAGCAGAAGAAAAGCACCAGCACAGCAGTCAGCAAGGTGGCCAGGATGATGATGCCGATCACGGCGCCCAAGGAGGGGCTGGCGGCTGGCGGGGCAGGAACCATCGAGAGGGGATGATCAGGGCGGCCTGTTATGTGGGCAAGGAACAGGAGAGGCATTGGGCAGCTTTGGGGCAGGAGTGGAGAGTCTCCTCAGGAGGGACAAAAGTTGAGGAAAGCAGTGGAGCTGGGTCAGCCCTTCCCTGATGGCCACTGGAGAAGCACGCGTGCATCCTCCAACCTTCCTCTCAAGACCAATAAATCCCTTCAGCATTGCAGACACAGCTTTCCTTAGTAGGCAGGGGTCGACCTCTGTGGTCAGTGCCCCCAGAACCCAGAATTTAATTTCTGCTGCTTTTTTCCCCTGGTACCATCTCTCATTCTCTTTTAGGATGGAGAGTCCCCGTCTCCCGCCCCTCTGGGGTGAAAAAAAATAGGGACACCAATGTAGGGTTGTTTTCAGTTTGCTGATTTGGGCCCCAAAGAGGATTCTGGAGAAGATGGAAGATGGCGTCACACTTACTGGTCTCACAGTGGGCACCGGAGTAGCCTGAGGGGCACGAGCAGGTCCCTGTGCCTGGGTCACAGAAGGCCCCGTTCTGACACTGGCACAGGGTGGTACAGTTGTGCCCAAAAAACCCAGGTGTGCAGCCTGCAAAGAGATCGGATGGTTTCATGTGTGGTATGATTTCAAGGGTTGCACCAACCCAGAAAAAGAGCATTTGACGGTACAGTCCTGGGCCAGGTCTGAGCAGGAGAAAGCCTCCGTGCCATCACCACGGACAAGGGTTATTTTGAGCTGGACAGTCTGAGTTGTCCACTTGGTTCCGCGCTCAGGTTACTCACGCCTTGAGCAGTCGCTGCCCATCCAGCCAGGAGGACAATCACAGGAGCCATCCACGGGGTGGCAGATGGAGTGATTGGCACACTTGCAGGGCACAGAGCACTTCTTGCCATAACGGCCAGGTTGGCAGGCTGCATTTAGGGCAGGGGTGGCGAGGAGGGGAGGAGGAGTGAGATCATCGGGTCTCAGGAAGGAGAGGGAGACCAGCTTGACTTGGTTTTTTGCTGTTAATAGCCAAGACTGGCACTTCAGAGGTTTTGGCAGAGCCACCAACCCTCACGGGCTGCAGCCCAGGGTCTGCAGAGGGAGAGGGTGATTCTTTGAGCTGCCCCACTGAAGGTTGGTTTACTTACGCCGCTGGCAGTTGGGCCCCCGGAAGCCAGGGGTGCACTCACAGATGCCATCCTTGGGGGAACAGCTGGCACCGTTCTTGCAAGAGCACAGCTGGAGGCATTGCTGCCCCCACAGGCCCTCTGCACATGGCTGGCTGCAACGGGGCCCTGGGGAGAAAGAGAGACGTCCCAGGGCAGGAGCCAAATAGACGTGGCTGCACAGCTTGCAGCTGGGCTTTTCCTTTCCTGGATCCAGGTCAGAAGGATTCGGACTAAACTGCATCCACTCTGCCTGCCTTTTCTCAGGCAAATGGGATTGAAGCCTCCACCAGTCTCTCCCAGCCCACCCACCTACCCAGCCTCCTCCTGACCTTTCCATCCAGGGAGGCAGCGGCATTGCCCAGTGATGGGGTCACAGCCAGCAGCATTTTTGCAGGCACACTTCCCACTGCAGCCCAGGCCATAGAACCCGTCCTGTGGAGGAACAAGCATGAACACAAGGGCAAAACTGGCCCGCAGCCCCCTGGTTTCTCCCAGTGGGCTTCCCCAGCCAAGACCTGATCATGGCCGTCACCAGGACTTCTTCCCCAGGAATGCTGCCCTTGGGAGCAACCCAGGGACAGGTCAAGGAAGAGTAACCTCAAGGTTTTGATGGGTTGGCATCCAAGCTCTTTTCCAAGGCCTCCCCTCTTACCGGGCAGGGTTGCGTGCACTGGCCGCCTTGCCAGCCAGCTGAACAGGTGCATCTTCCGTCGATGGGGTTGCAGGTTGCTCCATTGGCACAGAGGCAAGTTTGGTTGCAACTGGCCCCCCAGGTACCTGCAGAGCAGGGGGCAGAACAGGCTGCTCCCTGCCAGCCTGGGGGGAAGAGAGGAAACAGAGATTGACAGGAGACCTTGAGTGCAGTGACGGGCTCAAGTTCTGAATTCTTTGCATGCTTCTTCTCTCTTACAAAGAGCTGGAACTCACAGGGCAGGGTAACTCCCATTACAGCAGCTCATAGACCCCTGCCTCTGCACCTCCTTCCCATTTCACTCTTCCCAAGACAATTGTCTGCCTTCCCATGTCAGCCAGGCAAAGGACACGGCTAGGTAAACTAATTTGACTTTATTGTAAGGCTACGTTAACAGATTCTGGAAATATAGTTCTCCTGCCATCACCTTTACAGCTTGAGAACGTAGGACATGTCCCTTCTGAGCCTCTATCTCCACCTGTTATGGAGCTGAGGGCTCAGCAGTCTCTTATCCAACTATTCCCCATGCACCATCTCTTTGCTGCATTTCCCAAGGTCTTTCTCAAATGCCAATTCAATAACGTCCTACCTTCCTTGCAGAAACAGGTCCCATCTACTGGAGAACAGCCCAAAGCATTTTGGCAACTGCACACCTGAGAACAGTTCACCCCATAAGTGTCATCTGGGCAGGGGCTGGAGCAGTGCTTGTCCTGCCCAAGACAAAAGCAGTCAGGGGACCAAGCTGAGCTCCATAAGATTCCCCCTTCCAGCCTCCAAGAAGTACTCACTGTGTACCCAGGTGGGCATTTGCAGTGCCCTGTCTTGCCATCACAAGTGCCCCCATTCAGGCACATGCAGGGATCCTGGCATCTGAGGCCATGATATCCATGGGGACATGTCTCATTGCAGTACAGGCCAGCCCATCCTGCCTTGCAGGAGCATTCTCCAGAGATGGGATGACAGCTGTGGTGACAATCAGAGAGACAACACCTGTCAACGGGCTTATCCTGAGGAACCTGATTTCCCCACTGGGGCCACGCCAAGCTCTCTCATCCACTTGGAGGGGAAAAGGCAGGCTGGGAGGTGCCTTAAGCAAATGAGGGTCCTCTGGACTGACCTCTGGGTGTGCTGAGGATTGCAGAGACAAAGAAACTGGCAGCTGAGGCCATAGAGCCCAGGAAGACACCTGCGCTCCTCACAGCGGCTACCATAGAACCCAGCTTCGCATAGACAGCCCCCGCTGATGTGGAAACAATGGCCCCCATTGGTGCAGTCACAGATCTCATGGCAGTCTTGTCCATATTTGCCAATGGGACACTTCTCGCGGCATCTGGGGGAGTCAGGTGCAAACAAGTGATGCAGCCAGAACAGAGAACAGGTAAGACATTTGCGTGTCGCTCACCTGAGATGCCTGGCTTAGAATGCCAGTCCCAATGTATGAATGCGCCAAAGCCAACCCAATCCTTTAAACTGGGGGGCAACATCTGTCAATGAAAAAGCTTCACCAGCATGTCCCAAAGGGGCACGTCCACTACACCCATGGTAGGGCCCAAAGAACTAAGAACAACATGTGGAGGTACTTTCAGGTAGTTTCTTCATTGTTGTTTGCCCACAGACAGAATCTTGCCAGACTAAGGCAACTGTCTGCACAGCATCTGAGAGAGCAATAGGTACCCCCACGTTGCATGCGCCTTCCTGGCTCTTCCACGTCATTCTCAGACTTCGAGTGGCCACTTCAAATCTTTCCCCAGGAATGTCTCCTCCTGCCTTCTCTATTGTTTGCAGCTCCTGGACAGGAGCAACATTTCCTTCCTCTTCCAGTTCAGGGGGAAACCACCTACTTCTCCTGCTCACCGGAGCCAACCTAACTGACACTGGGCTTCCTCCATGAGCACTGACCGGGCTTACAAAGGGCCGTTGCTACTTTTAGCAGAGACGAAGTGGCCGGCCTTGGCAGGCAGAAGTAATGCTCCCGGGGAAGTCCCGTCAGTGGTAACTGCCGCTGGGCAGGAACCTCTGTGGGCGGCCGTGGGGGATTGCCCCAGGCATCGGGCCGCCAGCGCAGCCGGTCATTTAGTGGGAGGAGAATCCTCCCATTGGGAAGCACTCGGGAGGCTGTGGAGTTGATCTCCAAAACAGATGCCCAGCTCCCCGTCCAAGAAAGGAGAACCCTCCGTCTCTGTGGAAAACAATTTCCTTCTCAGGTTGCTCTATTGTTGGGAAGGGTTCCACTGACCGTGCCCTTCTGTTAAGTGAAATTGTTCTCCACCAGGGAGAACCAACGCTGGCTGCTCTTACGCGGCGAGAATCCTGCTTCAGGAGGAAGGCTAACTTGGCTCTCTCCTTCTGCTCCCAGAGAGAAATGTGCTTGTTTCCTGGATCTTAGTTTCCAGTTCCGGATGATCCTTGTAGCCCTTCTTTGACCCTGTTCCAGCTTGTCTGAATCCAGGACCCAGACTCAGGACTCGACGGAGGCATCTAACCAAAGCATTCTTTCCAAAGAATTGGAAATGAGACATCTGCCATCCTCAGTGGGTTGGTGGTCCCCAAAGGCCACCATGAGGACTGAGGAGGCCTTGCGAAGACCCCCACACCTGCAGAGGGGTTACTCACTCCTCTCCCAGGTAGCCCAAGGCACACCGGCACTGGCCTGAGTCAGGATTACACTGGCCTCCATTGTGGCACTGGCACTCCTCCTGGCAGCTGGAGCCAAAGCGCCCGTGGGGGCACCGGATAGAGCAGATGTCACCCTGCAGGGGGAGAGAGAGAGAGAGAGAGGGGCAGAAACTACTCGGAGAGAGGTTTCAACCAACAAGTGCCCAAGAGGCAAGCAGCGTTTATCACATCCGATTGTGTTGTCAAACAGCCCCTCTTCCATTCCACGCTTCTGTTCCCATAAACAAGAAGGTGGAATTGGTCCCAAGGAACTGGTTTTTCAGCCTCTCCACAAGACACCTCTGGCTCAACTTAGAGGTTGGGGGTCCACCTCCCTTCCCTGCCCATCCACCTACCATCCATCCAGGGGGACAGGCACATGTACTGGAGGTGGGGGGATGGCAAATGCCCCCATTCTGGCAAGGGCAATAGGCTGGGCATTGGAATCCATGGGTGCTGTTGGAACAGGGCATCTCGCAGCTGGAGGAGAGAGGGAGAGGAGGGGCGCTCCAAGCCACTGTTTGCACCAAGGTAGCCATGATTCCCTTCGGGAGGGAATGAACCTCTCAGCTTGGATGCAAACAACAGAACTGTTTGCCCCTAAGCCTTCTGTGCTTCCATCGGGGGCAGCCCTCCCTAGCCCCCCACCAGGGGCCACCACCCCGTTGGTGCAAAAGAGAGCTCCAGAAGAGACCCCGAAAGCACGTTGCAGCCTCTAGCCCAACCTAGCCTGAGCCATTTCAGCTCCTAAAGGGAGGGTCGTTGGACACTTTCCTGGCGCTTCTGGCACTGGAAGTTTTCCAAGACAGGCCATGGCGTTGCTCTCAAGCCGGCCTGTCTCCTGCGCCACCAGCTCTTTGCTCCGTCCCCCAGAGTGCCGCAGCCCAGCATTTCTGCCCTGTCTTCCCCGCCACTCACTGTGGCCCGGCATAGTCCAGGGAGCAGAGGCAGGCACCGGTCACATGGTTGCAGCTCGCACCGTTCTGGCAGTGGCAGTCCAGTTGGCAATCTTGGCCGTAGGTCCCAGTGGCACAGGGCTCTTGGCACTCCCGTCCACGATAGCCGGGGCCACAAATGCAGGCCCCATTCAGGGGGTCACAGCTGCCTCCATTTAAGCATGTGCAGGGGTTTTGGCAGTTGGGCCCCCAGGACTGGTCGCTGCACTCTGGAGGAGAAGAGATAGTGCAGTCTTGCAGAGCCCTTGAAGCCTTGATCCAACCTGCTTCCCTCCCAGGAAGGCAAGACAGACTCTGGGTCCCTCGCCCCCGCCTCTACATCAGACAAGAGGAAGACTTGGCCCGTATTTGCCAAAGGTGGCTCAAGGACTCATTGAGCCAACCCCTCTGTTCTCTGACCTTCTGTCCCACCAAGTGTGTCCTTCCTAGTTTGGTGCCCTGGGGACTGGCTCAAGGGGGTGACTCACCACTGGAGCAGTCTGAACCCCTCCACCCTTGCTCACACTGGCACTGGTCTGGAGCCACACACCGCCCATGCACACATTCCTGGGCACACCGAGCTGTTGCCAAGAGGGGAAAAAGAAGGGCATCACTACCCAGTGTCTGCTGTGCTGCGTGCAGGGTCCAAGCAGAGAAGAAAAGATCATATCCCTCTTGAGTCCAACTCCAGGGACAAGAAATCCAGGCAGCACATTGGCCTCTTCCTGGATCTTTTGGTATTTCCCAGGCTACTCTCCAGCCCTGGGATCTCCTGATGGTCTCCCATCCCGCCCCTTGGCCCTGCTTTGCTTTCTATGGTCAGCCACCTCATGAGGCTGTGTGAGCAGACCCTCTCCCCTTCCATAGCAGCCACATGGAGGGGAATCATCGCGCGGACAGGGGCTTACGGACACAGATGTCGTTGCTCTCGTAGTAACCCTCGCAGCAGTGATGACGTCTCCGGTAGTCCACTTTGACGCCTTGCCGGTAGGCCATCTTGTACAGGACTCTGAAAATGCCAGGAGGAAAGGCTGCTGGGCACCAGGAGAGCCCGGCTGTGTGCCATAGTCCAGCTGAGGTTGCCCACCCTGCCAAGGGGGCCTTTGAGGTGGGAACGGTCCATCCTCACCTGTGCTGAGGGCAGGTCTTCGCCAAGAGCCACGCTGGGCTTTTGCAGGGCTCCTTGGACTCCTGGACGAAGGGCTGGACAAACGATTCCTTGGAAACAGTCGTGAAACTGGGAGGAACAATGTGCACTTAGAACGGAGGTGGGCATTCAGCCACTGCTCACCCACTCTCTAAGTGCAAGTGGCTGACCTGCCCAGGATAACGTGGAAAATGGGGAAAGGAGCCCTTCCCAAAGTCTGGGTGGGAAAAAGATGGCTCTTTTTGGGGGGACCCTTTGAGACACCCCCCTTCCGTTCCAGCCCCTGGCCTCGTGACTGACCTTACCTTTCCCAGTAGTTGCAGACGTTGGGGCCATTTGGGCTGAGCAACAGGGCCTGATCTAGCTGCAGCCACAGCATCAGGAGGGAGCAATGGTACGGAAGCATCCTAAGAGGAGGGAACGAGGAACAGGGCTTTGGGAGGATTGATTGCAAAGAGGCTGAGGGTGGAGAGCGGGGTTTCCCTTCCCTGCTGGGAGGGACCCATGGCTTGTTGTGCCTCTGCTCCACATTCGTGAGCACAGAAGACCTGCCTGCAAGCCAGACTGCCCGTGTCTAATGCTGAGAGGGTGGAAAGGAGGAGAGCTGGATGGTGGCAGCTGTGCAGAGGATGGGCATGGCTGCCGGGGAGGGGGCACGTCCCATCCGAGCCAGTCCGTTTCACATCCGTCATCTGAGCGTTTTTGTCCTGGGTGTCTGTACCCAAGTCCCTGATCTCGAAGATCAAGGCAAGGGCAGGGAATGAAGAGCCTCCAAGCCAGGAGGGAGAGAGAGAGGCGCGTTTATGAGCCAGCTCCGACCGTCTTATAACCCCTATCCAGCATGCATTCAAGGAAAGTGGGCCTGGGTGAAACCTGCCCCAGAATTTGTCCACTGCAGCTTTGGAAAGAGGTGTTGGCTTGCAGGGAAAAGGGATCTCAATCCACCTGTTTGTGGAGCTGATTGCATGCCACCAGGCTCTGTTCTGCCTCTCGCGTGGCACCCTTCCAGCATGATGCCACAAGCACGGGAACGCCTGTGCAAAAACAGGAAACGCACAGAGCCGGGGGCTTTTTCGGAGGGGCCGAAAGAAAGCTGGCAGGACCGACAGAGACCCCAGGGGGTCCTGTCCTCGGAGCGGCCTCCCCATCGAACAGGAATGGGCTGTCTCCGCGGTCAGGACGTTTTTTGGAGAAACCACCCTAGCCCAGCAAGAGGTCTGATGTTGAACCAATCGCGTGTGGCCCGCAAATCATGGCTGAGCAGAGAAGGACAGAGACACTCATTTCCTTGATGCCTGGAAATGCTCAAGTGGCCTGGAGGAAAACCTTCCTCAAGGGCACTGCAGCAGACAACGTCAACAGAAAAAGAGATTTTTTCTGTTCCTTCAGTTCCAAACTCCCAGCTTACAGATACGGAGAAGTTTTGAGTTTGAAATAAAAGCTACAAAAGTAGATTGGGAAGATCATCATGGCCTTGGAAGGGAGCCATTGTGATTTTAGATCTGAAAGCACAACTCTCTTTCATAAACTTAGTAAGCAATGCAGTTTCTGCGACTATGGCATCTTTTCCTAAGACCAGGCTTGACCGCTGACCCCGGTCAGCTTCTCACGGCTTGAGACAGTGGACAGTTTTCCATACAGGAAATTTTGGTCACTTGGACGGCACCAAACTCTTGTTGCCAAGCATTGGCACCCACAGCTGGCAGGGAAGGAGTTAAACCTGCTCCCCTTTCTGGATGTGCTCCCCTCCCTCCTCCCCCTGGCAGCAGAGCAGAGCAGCATCCATCTGCTCCGGCCAATTCCCTGCATCCCCTTTGCTGAGGCAGCAAAATTTTGCAACCCTTTCCTGGCTGCACCCAGGTCCCTCCTACTAACGTGGGCTGGGTCTCCCAGGAGCCCAAAAGGAGGGGAAAACATGGGTTGAGGAGGGCAGGGTAGGGTCTGGGCCCCCCTCTTCCGCATTCCACCCAATATTCGCACCCAAACTTCTGAGTACCCATTCCTCTCAGGAGCTGGGAGGTTGGCAGAAATGCATCTGGATGCAGGGCATAACAAGAACATTGCTGTGCATTGGTGACAGTTGAGGGTCCCGGTAGCACAGGAGACCCAGGAAAACTCAAACTGTGCCATTCTTTGGGACCCAGCAGCTGCCCAACTGCCTCTTTCCCAAGAAAAGCCAAGGAGGGCTCCTTCTTTGCCCTGCCTTCCCTCACACACAGAGACCACCCGTGTCTCCAGGAGCACGAAGAGGAGGAAGAGGAGAGGCGTCCCCCCCAATTGATTGCAAGTCTGCAAAGCTGGAAGCAGGAAGGAGTCCCGCTGGGGAGCGGGTGGGGTGAGCAGGTGACCTGCCTGGCTGCTTGGGGAGAAACCGAAGATCCTAGGGCTGCAGGCAAGACTGGGAGGCTTGAAAACTGCTGGGGCCGAGGAAAGTGAAGGCTTGCTATGACCAGGACTACGGCAGGCTGCGTATATAGTCAGGTTCTGCTACCTGCCCTCTGTGGCATGGAGACGTTCATGCAAATGTCTCAGACCACCGCTGCACCACGTCACCATTTCTGCAGAAGGAATAAACTGCAGAAATGAAGAACAAACAGGGTACGTGATGCCCCACAGGGTCAACTACTTCTTCGAGCAGTGAAGATCCGGGTGGGTGGGACATCAGTTGCTGGGATTTCAGGAGGGAGAGAAGAGGAACGGGGGGCTCCCCACTAGAAGCACAGGGCAGCGAGCTGGAAGGCCTCTGCTGAGCCCCTGAACGGCT